>JAOVYW010030239.1:0-29539 GCA_025775045.1 Hiodon tergisus
AGCGCTTCTACTGGGGCCAGAGCCACCGGGACGCAGTGCATCTCTGCAGGACCTGCGACATGTGTCGGGCACACGCCATACAGAAGGATACAACAGAAGAGACAGTACGACCTGCACTGCCGGGGACGAGGATTCACTGTGGGGGACCGGATGTGGGCCGTAAGAAGGGCCTGTCCCCGAAACTGGCTCCGACTTGGGAGGGCCCCTGCGAGGTGCTTGACGTGGTGGGGCCTGTGCGTTACCGGGTGCACCTGCGGCAGCGCCGCCGAGTGGTGGTGCTGCACCAAGACTGCCTGGCCCCTTACCAAGCTCGCCGGCCTCTTCTCCCGCCGGAGGAGCAGAGTCCGGTGAGTCGAGGGAACCGGACGTCGCGCCTCCCACCCAGGTAGGAGCTGGGCGACGTGGAGCACACCACCCTGCTCGCCGGCGGCAGCCCCCGCCGCAGTTGGCGGATTACATGTGTAGTCTGTTTGAGGCTGCTGGGACGGTCGGCCCTGAGGAGGGGGCTGTGTAACGGGGATGGCTAGAAGCGCTTCCCCCGCCAATGGGCTAAAGCCATCCCCGTGGGGGCTGCTGGGAAGCCTGGCTCCCGGGACTTAAAGCCTTGTAAATAATGTGTTCTATGTGCCGGTTGTATTTAATGTTAATGGCTAATGTGTTGTTTAGTTAATCACCATGTAATGAGTTCGTGTAGTTAAGATCCAGTGCCCTTACCGCGGACGGGTTTATATGTGCAGGTGAGGGCTCTCTGTATTGTCTCCATGTTCGACAGTTCTTTGCACTGCCAGTTCTGCCTTTGTCAAGGCGGTCGTAAGCGCATGTGTGAAATAAAGACCATTGATTCCTGTTAAACAGTATCGGTCTCGTGCTTGAAACCGCGCAGAGAAGTAGCTCTCTCGAAAAACGCTACAATATATTACAATTAGATGGATCCAGAGCATTCATAACATGCACAATTTGCCCTTATTCACCAAGCATACGATTTTAAAGACAACAGATAGATACTTGGGTATCATTTATAGGTTTGCCTGTTCTTTCTTTATTTACATTTAACAACAGCATTTTGATAACTTCTGAAAACACTTCAAGATACTCAATACACTTTTAAAGCTATGATATGTCACGGACAATACGTATATTTTTATCTGTTACGAATAGAAAATGGGCCTAACGCATGTTTAAGGGTGGTGGTGATATTAATAATACCACGCAGCAATTCATCGAGACCAAACATATGCTATGCAAATCAACATCCACTTATCTTTTCTATGGGTCCCACTCATAGACGTTGTTCAACAGTGCCTCGGAATGCGAGCAATATCGAATACGCAACAGGGGTCATTAAGCCATCTGCAATTTCTGATTAGCATAATGTTTCGCGCTCCCACAGAATGCGATTGAACTTATGATGAACTGTAAACAATTTTGCTGTATTTTATAAGAGAAAATGCCACAAAAGAAAAGAAAAGAAAAAAATAATTTAAGCAGAATTCAGTATTTGAATAATAAAAATAAATGTTACTGCTTTCAAATATTCCTGCTTTCCACCCTGAAATACAAGCATTTCTAGCATTCATTAACAAGTTAGGGCAGTACATGAACCTGTGTTAACACAGACGTCAGTATGAGTAAACATACGCATCGCCTTCTAGCATGTGATATAATATACACAATGTTAATGAAAATTAGAGCTCTTTGCGAAAGAAATGGTAGGTGGAGAATTCTTACTGCAGTGCCCAAACGACGTCTCATCGCATCATTACAACAAGACATATTTAGATCTCTCCGTCTTTAAAACGTCAGATCTGACGTGCTCCCGCCTCGGACCCTTTTGCTGTTTCTCTCTGACATTCCTGCAACTCTCCTGCCAGCAAAAGGCAACTTCAATTTCACCGAAGAAGCTGGGATGAAAGAGACTTCCGTATTTTTTCTTAAGTTTAAAAGGGACAGGCTATTGCGTCTTTGCAAATACGACCAGAAGACGTGTTTTATTTTTCCTGCATATTTTTGTAATCAAGCTACGCCGACAGTAAAATCCCTCCATGATTAAGCTGAAACTATTCTATAACCGTGGTGGTGAATCTTGACAGCACAGAACGGGTGAACAAGCAAACGTTCGTCACTTCTTTCCCCTTGTCCAGTAATGTGAGGTACTTAGATGGTACATTCACCACGCATGTCATGTCTATCGGGATGTCAGGCGTAACTAAGAAAGAAAATTAAGAAAACAATCGGGATTCCCTTTCGAGTCGTGAATGCGTGCCACCCAGGTCAAGACTAGAATCAGGTATGCGTTTCATTGTAATTTTATCATGTTTCGAGGTAGTTGGTAAATATCACCCAAATGTCACATAAAAATGTCACTGAACTGTATTATCGGTTTGACATAACCCCATTTATCGGTTTGGTTTGGATAATAAGCAAAAATGGACGATAACACATTTTTTTAAACTTTCATAAAAGGACAAGGTTATTTTTGTTCTTTTAAACCACACCACAAAGTAACCAACGTTAGCCATGACTCATATGTGTTGTGTTGCGTTAATGTGTGCTGTATTTATTTTCGAATGTCTATTCAAAATAAATTAATGAACCTTGACCATTGCATTAAAAGATTCACAATAATATAAGTAGTACTAAAGTGGTAAAAAGAAAGTAGCCTACGCCTTATCAATTAAATTACACTTGGAAGATTATGAGCATCATCATTAAATGCTTTACAATTTTAATAAATGTGTTTAAATAAATAAAATTACAATAATAACAATAACACTGATAAGGAAATACATCAAATATGTATGTGTGATGTTATTCTAAGTACAACGACCGTTAAGTTTTGATAGATATGATTTATGAGCTTTATAATTAAGACATTATTAATTATTTGTAATACTTTAATTTTTAAATGTTATTTTACCTCACAAACAGTTAGCGAATGCACTACCTGTAGATGGCAGTGCAGATCAGATTTTAATTAATTCTACACACCCTTAACTAATCTAATAACGGTACTGTCAAGGCTAGTTTAATTGCGGCACTTATGAAAAATATTAGCGTGTTACTTATTTTGACAGTGTTACGACAAGAAACGTATTTCCATACCACTGATTATGGTAAAAAAATTGTGACCAGTTGAATTATGAACAAGAATACTGAATATTAGGAGAACTGTTTTCCTTTATTGTATGTGCTGTATAGGAAAGATGAATGCCACCCAGAAGACATGGCTAGTTCTGGACGCTAATTGTAGTAATAAATGTTCAAGTAAACTGTATAGAGTATGCTGCTTTTTAAATTTCATTTTCTAAGCTCACATCTTATTACACAATTATTATTATTTTTTTACAGCTAAGAGTAAAATGCAAACCTTTTCAAGATCGTTCCTGGAATTATAGACATATGCACAGGATTTTATGTCCCAAAGTAACAGATATTGGACAGTCTTAGTGTTACGTTAATTTGACTTGGGAAACATTGTGTAGGAGTCCTCAAATAATAACATCACAGTATCAGAAACCTTGTGCTGTTGAAATTTGTCACCTAACATATTGTCTCACTGCACTACATTTCAAAATAGCCAGTGGTTATTTATTTTTAGTCATAACAGTACTCAGTCCAGGGCTTGTAGAAGCAAAAGCCAGTGTATCACGCTGCTGTTACCGGCTACCTATATACCGGTTTTATCCCTTTTTCACATAGACTTTGGAATAAGAATAACACAACAGTCAACGGTTGAGCAGCCATATTGTTTTTCTTGGGCCTGAAAGAACCAACATATGTTTAAATCAGTGACTTAATGCATATTGATGACATATACATACAACGGTGACTAAAAAAACCCTGATTGCAATGGCTTTCATGGTTCATGTTTTATCAGTCATAATAGAAGACCCACTGGAGATGTAGAAGTACTTGACTGAAATTTTCATGTACAGTGGTAGTGAATGACACGATGAAAAACTGTAACTTGATTTGATTTGCATTGATTAATTTCACATAAAAATTTGGGATAGTGCAATTCACGAAAACCTGGCGTATGTTTTCAAGTCTCAGTCACTCAGTTGCAAAGTAATGAGAAGCACTCAAATAGAATTATAAATGGTTTAGCTTAAATTTATTTTGTTACCACCCATATGGTGGCCAGTGACCATGTCTCTTCTGAAGGAGCAACAGTACTGTTTTAAGAATTCTGTTATTCTGGTGGCTAATAATACATTGTTAACCTGTTTGTCGCCCTAGGCATTAGTTGGTAATCTAAATAACAGGATGTTTTATACAGTGGGTCACTGCTTTATGTTACCTGCCTAACAACAGCCATGTTATAAAGTGCTAAATAGAATATATTAATTAAAGCACTGTCGCTTTTGTTGCAGAAATAGACACTTTCATGCTTGCTTAATTAATAAAGGTATTTTTTCTCAACACTGAAGTATCTACTGCCTTAGGAATGACACTCATTGAAAATCCACTCTACACCGTCTCTTGGAGACCTAGGATGTTAGATGAAGTCTTCTGGTTGTTCTGTCCTGTTGGTGATGTTTGAGGGCTAATCATTTTTGAGCCTGTCGGTACCTGTGAATATTTTATGGTAATCAGCTAAGTTCACACAGAGTGGAGGTGAGAAGTTACCTTATCACTGCGTCTCCTACTACCATCCACACAAGAGATGGTCGTCTTTATTATCCAAAACTGGGAGAACAACAAAAAAAACAAAATGATGATAATAAGAAAAAGAACATTTATAGAAATGCATTTTTGGAGTGGAAACGCTTTCATTTTTAGGTGCAGATAAATTTCAGTTTCTCCTACAACTGTAAATGATTATTGCCGCAACACACACAGACAATTGGTGAAGCATTGGGAAACAGTCAGAAATCTGTTCTTGTATATTCTTGTATTTTAAATCAGCATTTTAAATGAGATCTGTTCTCAGTGCCTTTACCTGGTTAAATAAATATTGGAGGTCCCAATTTTCATGCAACAATGAATTCAGTCATTATATAAGTTATTAATTAAGCTTGAATATTCTCTATGAGGGATTTTAAAAATGGCCTCAAATGTGTTTGCTGCAATTTAGCCTGTGGTGTGTGGTGTGGTGAAGACTTTCTGGTTTGGTGTTGTTCTTTAACACCTGCATGCTTGACACAAGAAAATAAATGAGTCCCCAAGAATCTACCTGTAGTTACTTTAATAAGCATAATTAGTTTCATTGTTTGTTAGGTTTAGAATTCCTTAATCTTTTCCTCTATAGACTGTTGGGAGTCAAAGTGAAGGGTTAAAGAGCAATTCATGTGTAAATTTTACATTTTCATCAAGTAACAATCTTGAATGCGTATTTTCCACAATACAGTGGGCAGTGGGCTTGTTCACATGCAGTAACATATTTTTAAAATAACAATTTGAGCCTCAATTGAATGAAAGCACTTTACCTATCCCAATTACCTGATGAAGTTAAGTGCCTGTTTTCCCCATTTCAATAAATGCGTAGTATAGTACCATGAATTTGCCCTCTTACTGATTTTCTGCATTTTAGCACGTATGGCACATTGGATTTGGTTAGATATTTTTGTGGTCAGAGAAGTCAGAGAAAAAATGATACCAAAGGTTGGTGCTTCTTTTACTTGTTCAAGGAAATCAAACATGCATATGAATACATCTGACGAACTTACCATTAGAGTGAGAATTGTCAGAACACAGCATGCCAAGATTATTGAAGAAACAAAATCAGGAAAACAATTGTTGATGCCTATCTTCCTGGAAGTCTGGAAAGGTTTAGAAGGCCATGTCTAAGCTCCACCAAAGCACTATCAGGGCCAAGGTCGGTGTTCATGACTCTACTATCTGAAAGACACTGGTCAAAAATGGGATTCATAGCAGAGTATTAAAGTGGAAACCACTAATAAAACACAAAATTTTCGTTTCAAGTTTCCAAAAAGCATCCGTAGGATTTTCAAGAGTTCTGTAAGAATGTTTTATTGACAGATGAGTGAACAGTAGAACTTTTTGACCCTGTTATGTCTGGCAAAACTAAATATGACAATCCAACAACATTACTCTTTATGAGTACTGTAGTATGGCAAATTTTGATTAAAAAATAGATACTGACCAATGCTATGCTGTCACACTGCAATTTTTAAATTAAAATGACTAAATGATGTTGTTAAGCTTCACCAGAAAAGTACACAATTAAGACTACTACTTAAAATTATTTTTATTTAATCACTCATTAATATATGGATATAACCCATTATTTTTTAATCCTTTCATAGGCCTAGCTGTCGACCGGGGGGTGGAGTGTAAAATTTATTTCACACGGGGGGGAAACTACAGTGGTGGTTGTTGACTTTAGAAATAAGGGAATAAGAATAATTCTAGGGCTGTCTGGGGTTGATCGGCAACCCTTCAGAACATCCTTGCGACTCTAAATAATGTCATGACCTGGGGGGTTGGAAAAAACACTGCTGTACAATGTGCAGAATTTTTTATCATTATGGGTATAATAAATTGATCGCAGGAACAAATGTTGTCTCCATGAATGCCACAGATATAATATTTTTCACCCACTCACCCCATCATTTCTATCCGAGGGCAATCGGTGGCTCTTGTGGGAGAAAGACGGATGGAAAGCCTGCCTGAGACATTCCATTGAAAAGTGGAGGTTTTTTTTTTTTTTGGTAATGCACGAATGAAAGGACAACGTTGTTATAAGGTTTTACAGTCAAAGCAATACCCTGCTATGCAAGGAGGTTGTTTGTAGATTATTTATGTGTTTGTGGTCTAAGAGGATACCTGTTGAGGATGATCCCTTCATTCAGAACCTACATTAGGAATGTGTCTTGTGTCTGTCTTTGGCTAGCAACTATGTGTTGTGTAACAGAAAGGACTCAGGACCCCCAGTTAACTGGTTGCATTGCAGAAAAGAGTCATGAGCAAATTGTCATTATTATAATTGTTTATAGTGTAATTCTCCAGAACTCTAAATAGCCAGCACTCAGTGAGTTGTTTTGTTTTCCCAGCAATGCGGCTATTGTGGTTGTTTCACCAGAACGTTTTTTATTCACTTCTCCTCTGCTCTCCTCAATCCAACCATATTTGCATAAGTGAATGTTTGACTCGGTGGATTCAATAGATGCTCCCGAGGCAATTATTTTGCCGATGCAAGGCAAGTCGCAGTTTAACGCGCATCGAGCTCCGGTTTGTGGGTAATTTTTAAAAAGTCAGCGTTTCCTCTGTTCTGGGAAGTCGTCAGATGCCGGGCCAAGGCTCCAAAAGACCCGGTTGTAAGTCAATAAAGTGGCTCATGCCCTGAGCAAAGCACATCCGTGGTACGCAGTGTGTCTTTTGTGTGATGGAAAAGTTGGCTGCTTAGGGATCTTTGTTAACAGCTGAAAACTTCCAAAGAGAGTAGGGCAGGAGACTGATAGGTATGATTATTATGTCCTCCCTGACTTTTATAGGTCGGGTTGGTGAAAGGCAGACGCACACTCACAATGCAGGGAGTGCCAGCTGGGACCGGCTATATGAAGGCACCAGCGCTGTAGGTATCGCATGGATGGAGACGGGACTCATGACACCTCATAGTTTTGTTTGCATTCCCTTCTTGCTTGAATCCTGTTGTTATTTTCATTACGTGCCACCAATGGTTCAATACAATCAAACGCTATACACTCCCTATGAACGTATACATCGTCAAAGTTGTTTGAGCGCACAAAATTTATCTGAGATATAAACAAACACAAAGGATATTGTCTAAATTAATGATAGTGATGTACCAGGCATTGATTATCAAGCCTGACTATTTTTCAACTCCCTGTTGTGAGTAACAGCCATTTTTTTTGTTTAACTGAAACTGGACAGGGGAAGAAGAATTAAATTATCGAAATAAAAAAAAGGCAATTAAAAAAAGGCAATTGGAAAATAGATTTTTGATATCATTAATTGCAGAGAGTACGTAATAGCTGAATATGCATGCCTTTTATTTGTCTGTCACGGCATGTATTGTTTACTTGGCTTCTACAACGTCACAAAATTAGTGTCCTCGCTAAGAGGGCAATAAACCGGATCCTGAACGGATACAGAAAACAGAATAACAGACTGATGGTTCAAGATAAACATGCACGGCCTATTAACCACTCTTTACGAACAGCCCATTGTAAATGAATGTTATTAGCACTGTTTTAGCACAGATCATTGCTTTTTTCTATTCTTTAAATTTTAAATTATGGATCAATCTGGGGGAATGCTCTAAATGGTCTGCTTTCATATATCGGATGTATAGAAAAAGTCAAAATAGTATGAAATCTACTAATTCCTGCAAAAGCTCCCATTGAAAGGTGCCCTAGTGTGCTCTACAAATGCATTGCATTGGTATTCTGGAGTACTGTGGCTGCAGTCATGCTCTTGCTTTTTATGATATAATTTCAGGTGCTCTTAGCTGTATGCTGCCCTGATAGTTTACTTGTCCTTACAAAAATTACCCTGGACTAAGGCCAAATGTGCAAGTAGCAGCCAGCATACATACTTGCCCCAAGAACGCCATTAGAATTTGCTGACAAGCATTCATGAGCAATAAGCCCTGTCGAGTACTGGCTTATAGAGGCAATAATGTCCCCCGCCACAGGTATCTCCCTCCTGCTCAAAATAAACTACAGACAGGTAGCTCTTCATGACTCCAAAGAACTATATGAACTATCAATAATCCAGTTCAATGTGGCAAATCAAATATTAAGAGCAGGTTTTTGGAGTGTGTGATGTTGCAAAGTTTTATGTGTGGTTTTTGGAAATGCTATCGTTTTTGTCCGTTGCGTCTGTGCTTAATTGTGGTTGCCTCAGTGGTAACTGTAGTAGGCTTACAGCCCCAGTCCGTCTGCTCTTCTGTCGTGAGTATACCCTGTGTACTGTGTTACAGAAATGAATTGAACTTTAAGGTTCAGAATTTTGAATAATGAACTTTAGGTCCAGAACAAGCGCCTTTGCTTTTGGCTATACACTTCCTGGGCCTGCTCTTTCAGATCAAGGCCTTCCATTTGTGGCTGCGTGCCAGCGAGTGGAGAGAGTGCGCCAGGCGGGATGTTGCCAGCATCCTAAGGCAACACAGCGTCGCTAAAGGCTGTGCAGTGCCCAGGCTTCTCTGATCTCTGTGGACAGCAGAATGCTAACACCTGCTTGAGCTTGTGCTTGCAGCAAGCCTGTGGAGAGGCTTCCAGGACTGAGGCCGTTTCGGTTTCAAAGTTTTCAATTGTTAAAAGTATTCAACCTTATAATGGGACTTCGCATCCAGATATTGTATAATTGGTGCTACCAGTTGATAGCATTTGGCTTTTTTTTGTAATAATATGATATTCTCATTGATTTTATGTGTATGTATTACATTTTTTACTGCTTACAGTGATAATATTTATATTATTATATATATATATATTTCACACTCTGAAATTAAAGTAGTATAAATTCAAACTCTATTTTTGGTAAATATCTTTACCATATCAGAGTGTCTGTAACCAGCACTCAGTGATAAATTGTCACGTTGCTTAAGCAAGACAATATACTGTATGCTATTAATAATGGCGGTTTTTTCAGGTCTCAGGCAGTTAAATGACTTGGAAATAGCCAGAACAAAAATTTTTTTTTTTTTGATGTGTGACGCTGATGCAGGCAGCACTCGAAACCCACAATTGAATGCTGGTTTAGTGTGCATGGTTCTCCAGATTCTGTATGCGAACTAGCTGCATTAGGGACTTTTGTTAAGGAGAAAAGGATTCCAGCCTCAGCCTTGTTCTCTAGCAGAAGAAAATCAAGAGTGGCACTGTGTGTTATTAACTGAGCACCCGGACAGATGAATTACAGGAAATTACTGGAAATAGATGCTGAGAATATGGTTCCCTCTCACAAATGCCAACACATTTTAGCAGAGAATACCCCAAAGGCTAGAAAATGAATGAGATACTCTGACATGCCGCTCTAATATGACTAATTTGGAGTAAATATAACTCGTATGAATATTCCAGATGCCAGAAATATAGACCCCTGCTTTGCTTTGAACAGAATCTGAGAGTATTATATTGCATAGTAAATGACGGTATACTGATCTCCAGCTTCTATAGAAGAGTGAGGTAAGGGGAAAAATACCCTCTTCTACATATTATTATTCTGCATATCCAATGCTAAATGTGCTTTTTACGATGTACATAGATTTTTTCAGTTGTAGGTTCTCGAAGAGTTTCTCGTTGGGCCTGTGCCAATATTTTCCATAAAGTACAGTGCACTATATGTAATGTATTTTTGACATACCAAAGATAGACAAAAATAAAAAAACGCTTCTAAAAAACCACCCCCAAGAACAAAAACAATGAAATGCTGCTTGGGTTTTGAGCTTCTGGCTTGTGGGTGATATGAGCCCAACTTGTTGCCTGGTCTCTGGTTATGAATTAAGACACACACACACATTGACATGACAGCATCACGCAGTTGCTGCAGATGTGTCGACTGCCCTTCCATGATGTGAATATCTCGTTCCACCACATCCCAAAGGTGCTCTGTTGGATTGAGATCTGGTGACTGTGGAGGCCATTTGAGAACTGTGAACTCATTGTCATGTTCAAGAAACCAGTTTGAGATGATGTGAGCTTTGTGACATGGCGCTTTATCCTGGTGGTAGCCCATTATAAGATGGGTACACTGTGGTCATAACGGGATGGACATGGTCAGCAACAATACTCAGATAGGCTGTGGTGTTTAAACGAGGCTCAGTTGGTACTAAGGGGCCCAAAGTTTGCAAAGAAAATATCCCCCTCACCATTACACCACCACCGTTGATAAGGCAGGATGGATTAATGCTTTCATGTTTTTTACGCCAAATTCTGAGTCTACCATCGCAGCAGAAATCAAGACGTATCAGACCAGGCGACGTTTTTGGTGAGCCCATGCGAATTGTAACCTCAGTTTCCTGTTCTTAGCTGACAGGAGTGGCACCCGGTGTGGTCTTCTGCTGCTGTAGCCCATCTGCTTCACGGTTCGACGTGTTGTGTGTTCAGAGATGCTCTTCTGCATACCTCGGTTGTAACGAGTGGTTATTTGACTTACTGCCTGCCTTTCTATCAGCTCGAACTGATAGACAATTGTCTTTTTCTGACAATTCTCCATAAACCCTAGAGATGGTTGTGCATGAAAATTCCAGTAGATCAGCAGTTTCTGAAATACTCAAGTGCATTTGATCAGCTGGCTCTTTGAAACAACCCTGCTTTGCATTCATCCTTCTGGAGAGTTGTTGTGGAGCTGTGAAGTTTTAAAATACAGAATAACAAGGATTGTTTACTTGAAGTTTAAATGAACAGATTTTAAGGCAAAGTGAGTGCCCAGTGTGTGAGAAGAAAAAATAATGTTGTTATCGTTCTTCAGATTTTGATGATAACAGCTGACCCTTTTTTTTGTAATCCTTACTCTCATTAAGACATTGGTTTGATGTGTCTAATTGGGGTGAGCTAATTAGGGAGCAGTCTGTGTGTGGTTGGTGGTAAGGAAACTGTGAACCTGTCACAGGAATCTAATTTGAATATTTCTCAAATATATGATCTAAATTATATACATTTTATATATAAGTGAGATGAAATGGTCATGTATGAAGTAATTCATTTTTAAACTTGGAACGACCAATTTAGTACCAGCAAATTAGCATTGTGCTAATGCATCTCGCGTCGTGACCACGGCTCCCACCACCACATGCTAGGAGGGTGAGAAAGTACAAATAGTATGCTCCAATTGGATGAGAGGCACGCCCCTGCTGAGGGCATTGCAAACTCGATAAACCTGCAGTCTCACAGGAAGCCGGTAAGAGACTCTCGGAAGCGACGAGCCGAGACAAACCCTGCCTGTTAAACCCTTACCAGCCGCGCCACTGCTTTGCCAGTTGTGCTAGGCTGCTCTCCTGCTTACAATCGGATAGTGACTTGAACTGGATTTGAATCAGCCTACTCAAGCTCATACGGAAGCTACGTACGTATGTTTTTAAAGGAAGGTTGTATTAAAGTGAGAAGAAACTTTAAGCTAAACCTGTAAGTCTCTGTAAGCAATGACAAAAGTTACCTTGTTCAGTTTAATGTTTAAGGGTAAAAGTAACAGATATTCTTTACCAAAAAACTATTTTCTCTTTTAAAACCATACAACAGGGATCTTTTGATAGATCTACTTATGACAATGATAGAAGCGTCTTTACATTTATTGCTTGGTTGACGGGACGTTTTCAGCCGCAGGAATCCCGTACTCGTAGGCTTAGCAAGTGATGAGAATAACGTTGATTGCATGTAATGGGAGGGATGGAAAAAATTTCTTTGTTTGTCCTTCAATATATGTCTACTAGTAATGGATCGCTGAGACATGTTGGGGAGCAAAAACGAAGTTAAATGTGTCAAGCATTGTTCATAGCAGAATCACATTATGATTACAAATGGAGCCCTAATGACACTTTAAGTCTGTAATTACTGCAGAGGCTGAAAAGTTCAGTATGATTTGCCTTCTCTTTTCTCCACATTACTGCATCCCTAACTGGCATACATGATTTGAATAGCCCACTTATATTTACAACAGTGATCATCTGTAATCATTCATGAAAGATAATTTAGGATTTTTAATTGAATCCTCCCCTGTGGGCTTGCCTGTCCACGTATATATATAGGCTTTGCTTTTGATACAAATAACTATTATAAGAGATCCATTCTTTATATAAAGTTAGGTCTATAAATGTGAATTAATTATTTCAATGTACCACACATTTTTTGTTATCAAGACCTGCACTGTTGGGACCATGGACCACATCAGTCCAAACAAGCATCCCTTTTTGGCACCCTCTTTGTCTCCCTCCCTCTTTGGCACCAAAATGTGACATCAGTAATACCACACCCTAACCAGTGTTTTCAAATTCAACCACTCACCGCAAGAACTAGTGATGGGAAGTACGGTTCAGTAAGAATATTTGGTCCTTTTGACTCAGATTTGTTCAATACTATTTCTGGCTCTGGTTGGCTAAGTTACGTAATGTAGCCTATGGATCAGTCAAGATTAGTTGCGCATATATATATATATATATATATATAAACACATACAGTAGATTTGTTATATTGCATTGTCTAACCTAATTCTGGAGCTTTTCTAATATTAACAGACTATTATCAGAACGCAGTTTATTATATTGCCCTTTGCTTTCTCAAGAACAAACACTTTTAAAAGACTTGTACCCTAATACCTTTTTCTGATAATTCATTTTCACGTGTTTTCCTAGTATCTGTGTACAATTTTTGTGTTCTGAATTCATCTTTGTGGTAATCCATATTCTTACAGGTTATTTACTTTCCATTTTAACATAATTACATTTGAGTACATCTTTTTAAATAAGATCTTAGAAATTTTTGCCCTCCATTATGGAGGGTAAGGGCTGCGTGCATATAAACAAGCAAACATAAAATAAGCGGCCTGCTCTGAAGGTCTATTGTCTCTATATTTTTTCAGGCCATTTATTTTGTTTGCTTGTTTACTGTAATCATAATGTAATTAGAAACTACAGAAGTTTGAAACATGGCACACTGCTTCAGATGATTGTGAATTATCATAATCCTGGCGGGCCAGTTCGTTCCAAGGCCCGGTGGGCCAGTCTTTGTCAGGAAATTGCAAATAATTGCAATAAATAATTGGCCGGATTTAGGCCAGTGTGTTAACAAATGTCTATGCTGATTTTGATTCCCAGTCCGTCAATGTGTATGGCTTTATCCTGAAAATTTATCCTACCTGTTTTTCTAATACTGAATGTTTTAGTGTCTTCATCCAAAACCCAATTTTTGATAAAACTCTAAGTGAACATATCACATGTAAATTAGATATTTAATATGTTTATTTATTAAATATTTTTTTTCACTACCAAATGCCCACATGTGGAAAAAGTAATTGTCCCCTAATACACCATAACTGTACAATGCAATAACTGGTTAAGCTAACCGTTTGCAGAAATGACTAACCTAACACCTTCGTAGTAATTAGTTTCTCATGGTGCTGTGGAAGAATTATAGAACTCGTCCATGCAGAACTACTTCAACTCATTAACATTTGTGTGTTTTCGAGCATGACCTGCTCATTAGGTCCTGCCACAACATCTCAAAAGCCTGTAGAAGAACTGTGGAAAGTGTACCAACATCTTGGAGAAATCTACCTACCGATTTTCTTTTTAAAACTGCACGGCAGTGTACGTAAGAGAATTTATGCTGTTTTAAAGGCAGAGTGGTCACACCAAATATGAATTTAATTTTGTGTATACTGCTGTGTATAGCTTTTTATATGTAGTGACTGTGTCTGTGTGTGTAATTTGTAATTGGCTGGTTCACATTTTTAGCATTTTCTCATGTGCTTGGGAATCTGAAGCTGCTGGCACTTTTATATAAAACTTAAAACAAGATTTTCTTGTACCATTTTTATTGAATTCAGTAAAATTTGATCAAATACTGAAATAAAACATTTGGAATGTAGTTGAAATTATAATTATGTTTTGTACCCATACAATATGAGCTATAGTAGATATCAAATGCAATACGACTTATTGTTTATTCTAGTTCTAGTCTTGGTTTCAACTTACATAAAATGTTAGTACCAAGTTAATATGGGATTTTCCTTTAATTTTTTGATAATATAGTTTACAAGAGAGTGGGGAAAAAAGATTGAAGAAAATGTTGGAACCCAGATTGACAAAGGAAGGCATCAGTTCCCATATGATTAATCAAAAACTGTGTTTTGCCTTGAGTGATATTGGAAATTGAGGCAGAAAATTTGAAATTAAGGGAGTACTGGAGAGAGAAAGAACCCGATCAAGGGGAAGCAAATTGCTTTCCATACAAAGGTAAAGTTTATTAGATTACACACAGAAGAGTCTCCGTCTGGCACCCAAAATGCCTACCATTGACCACCTGAAAACAAATCCATATTTAGCTGAAGGGATATCCACAACTCTCTGAATCCAACAATAATGTCTTTAAATGTGAAAACCTCATTACTTTGTTGTCAAAGAGGAACAATGAAAAGGGATCCGTAAGAGGAAAACGCTGGCTTTGCACGGACGTGCCTCACAATTTACACACCCAGTTATGTGAGGAGCAGAAAAAAGCACACTGATGCAATGTTAATAGCATTTCCCATGATTCAGATTCAATAATGTAGGGGCCGCAGGTAGTCGAAGGGGGAAAAAATATATATATTAAGGGAAAAATGACCGGATGGACAGAGAAGCACTGCTTTCGTGAAAGCGTTTGCGGCAGTGTTTATTACCAGATCCGTTCTCTTCCCGTTGTCAGTACCTAAATCTGTAACGCGTCTCTAGACTGCAGGTAAAGGGCCTGTGAAGGTGCACAGAAAGACTCGATGAATCACATCCAATCTCTGGGTGGAGAGACAAAGAGGGGGCGGGAGTGGCCCTTTGACTGCCAATGTTTCCAATGAAAAGGAAAGCAAGACGCGGACTTGGAAACGCATGAACCGTCTGTAACCCTCTATAAAGCCGCTATTTGGAAATGTCAGTCTGGTCACGTGGGAATAGATCAGAGGCCAGCGGTGGGATTTTAATAAAGTCTGAGGTTGTGTGTGTCGGAGGAGAGAGCCAGTGGACCCTCTCTGAGATTAGACTGCTGTGTAATTGCGGGAGCCAGGGGTGCCACACCAGGTCTGCACCATCTAGTGCACTGACAAAAAAAAAACGGGGAAGCCTGAGGTCTTTTGAAACTACTCATAGGGAGGATTTAAGTGGTCAGAGACGATAACTTTTTCTCTCTCGGATAGAAAAAGTGAGGCTTGGCACATGGCTCCAGCCTGAGAGAGCATGGGGTTTGTATTTAAGAAATGCCAGTCTTTTAATATATATGTATAAATATATGCCTGAATGTTTGAAATATTGCTTTGTGCAAGGTGGCTGACAGCAGGTACTTGATATGGGACTGCTTCTAACCATAAAGTGCAGAGGATGACGTGGGAGGCACATGGTGAGTGGAAGCAGCGGACAGGTTTCCCCACTCAGGTGAAATAATGTGGACTCTAATATGTTTCCTGTATCCCCCTTAGAAAAGTCCGGAGGGCTGACAGCCCGGTATGGGAGAGGATGTGAGTTCAAGGCTAATGGTTCAGCCCTCCTGAAGTGAACTTGAAAACGATGTCCATGAATCATGCATCCCACGGCATATAACCAATCATTAAAAATGGATGGATTTGAATATGTGCTTCATGGGATTTTGCAGGGAGAGGTATAAAAGGAATAATTGTGTAATTCAGTTTTTCCAGTGTGGCCGCAATTGGTGACAAATTCATGTCTTGTCATCCCGTGGTAGTTGCTTATAGTTGTATAAATAATGCCGATCATTTGAGTAATTTATTCCCACTTTGAACACAATTGACTGTTTGGTTTTTCCACTCAGTGCGTTTGCAGAACGATGGCGAATGTGTCATTTGTGCATTGCGGACAAAGGCATCAAGGGTTATGTCGATGTTCTGAGAGCCTCCCTGCACACCATTAGCACAAAAAAAACAACGATCACAGCATCAGACTGGAATATGTATCACTGCCGAGAAACGTTAAGTTCAAGGTTAGAATAATGGGAACCGGAGAATCAGTGCCTTAACTGCACGATGTGCCGCGTGATTCATGTTGTGGTGAGCAAGGTGTCAAAAGTGACCTGCTTTACATCAGTGCTGTTCAATATGTGAGTATCGTGATGGGAACCTGAATATGTAGTTTTAGTCATGGTAGCTGATGGTGTACCTTATGGAAGGTCATGATTTTCCAGGATTGGTATAATTTACCCTGATATTCAGTCAGCAGGTATGTTATGAGCGTGTGGAATTGGTAGGCCTATTCCTGGGGCCTGTGTTTCGGTACTTGGACTGTGTATAACGATGTGGCCTAGATATCAGCATCTTGTGAATGCAGTATTCATTTCATAACTCCAGAAGGACGAAGACTGACTACCTCGGATTGTCTGTCTGCTTGTTTATGCCACCAAGGAGTTTAAGTTTATGTGTTGTTTTTCAGAGGAACTTTGTCTCCCCTTGGCAATGTTATCATCAGTGTTAGTTTATTTATGGTGAGAGTAACCTCCACTCCTTGGTGAGAAATGGCCCTAGTAACACGCACAATGTTTTTCAGAGGTACAAAAATAACTTGTTTTTGTCCCCCTGGTTATACAGCGAAATTGATTCTCTTTTCAGCTACCAGAGGCATGTTTCTCATCCAGTGGTTGAGCACTGTGAGACTTGAAGATGTGATAGACTTGTGTAAGTGATTAGGGACACAAAATTAAACCCGGTGCTCGTTTACTGGATTTTTCCCATCTCTCCACTGGTCTGCTTTTGGGTGATGATTACCAGGCCTCTACCACTGCTATCAAAGGCTCTGCTTAAAATGGGCTGAATAAATTCTGTTCATGAATTAACCCTGTTTCATTCGTCTGACTGTGGTCATAATTATTGCATAGATGCAATAGTGAATAATACAATAGGGAGAGTATACAAGGGAAATGTTGGCATTCGTGTGTATTTTTTTTTAATCACTGGAAGCACACTATGATAAATATATGCTTATGTTTATGAATGCAATCACTTATTTAGGAACAGAGAATTTGAAGATGCAAGCTGAATTCGTGGGCTGGTTAGAACTCCTTCATAAAAATTATATTGCTGGTGCAGTAAAACATCACAAATATAATTCCAAGGTGTGAAGTTGTTTAAGGATCAGTTCGAGTCAACACCTTTTTGTCAGTGGAACACTTCATCATGTTTCTAGAACATACGGACAATTGCAAATTGTATTAAAACAACAAGAGTCGCATCAAAGCATGATTTAAAATTCAATGCAAGACACAGAAACGTGTACTTATTGACTTTCAATTAAATAAAAAATAAACTAATTATTAACATTTCCTCAGTAAACGTTGTGTAAACTCTGTGACTATAGTTTTGAAATTCAAAGTAGAAAATATTTGTGTATAATAGTAACTTTAATAATAATGGGGTATGCATTTGAGGTTTTAATAAGTCGTTATAGTTACATTATCTGACTTGACTGTTGCATATTTCTCATTCTCATCATAATTTTAAAGGCACTGGAATATAAAGCTTAGAAAATGTAGCCAGAACAAACAAGGAATAAGTTGCTTGGTTATAAGCTACAATTGGAAGCCCTTTCCAGTCCAGTGTACCCGGGTCTTTAAATTTCCTCAGTGACTCAGTGAATGAGACAGAACTGTGGGCTCGCTCCTGACCTCTCGAAGTGCCATATCGACCTCAGCCCACATACATCTCACTAGTACTATATGCAAAAAAGGCTACTGCTGATTATACAGCAGGGGTATTTATTGACTCTCCTTTGTTTGTGTTTGTGTCATTCTCGTATGTAAATCCGAGGTTGACAGGGAAGGTTGCCAAGATCTGGCTGGTGTGAATTATCCCATCTTTTTCTTTTTTCTTTCTCCAGGAGCACAGTTGGACAACGTATGCAAACACATCTACTCTGAGATCTCTAAATTAACTGAAGGGTTGTTTTTTTTTTTTAGGGTGCATTATCAAGTTGCTGGATCATTGAATACATTTTTTTATTTTTTATCTTTAGACAATTTTTTTTGTCGTTCTTAAATTTGGACCAGTTAATTCACCAGATGGGAATCACCAATAGTGCTTATGCATCTCATGTCATGGCTACAAACCCTGCCACATCAGAGAGGGTGAAGAAGGGGAACTCCTCTAGTCTCCTCTAATCTCTTTTACATTGTGCAGGCCACACAGCATTCATGGGAGTTTCATAGAAGGCAAGGCATGTCTCTCTCGACAGCACTGTAAGTGTGCGGAAAGCCGACAAGAGGCGCTGGCTAGCAACAAGCCCTGACAATTTACCTAGCCCAGCCTGGGCAATGCACTGACAATTGTTCACCGCAGCTGAGAACTCCAGCTCATAGGGCTCAGCCTACACTTGGGTGAGCACCTTCACCGACTGAGCCACAAGGGGCGGTCCAGGTTCTGACATAATTAAATCGGTAATTCACTGTCCCACACAGCAAATAGAAAAACCTGCCTCTCTCTGTTTTTCAGGATGTATATACATAAAGTAAAATGTTAAATCATAAGGGGCAATGTTCTATGGTGCTGACACTTATCCTACTTTGCACCAACATCAGGACTTCCTGTGTTTAGTCATGTTACATTTTAGTTGCTTAGCAGACACTTTTATCCAAAGCGACTTATAATTTCTGCAATTAAGGTTAAGCATCTTGCTCAAGGGTACAAAAGCTGGGGTGGGACTTGAACCAGTGAACTTTTTGGTCATAAGCTTGTCACCTTAACTACCACACCACCAGCTGTCCAATGTTAGATTTTCTTGCATCAATTTGGGAAAGAATTCTCACCATTTTTAGTTCATGTAATTTTAACTAATTCCTATGTGCAAATATACTTTACCACACAACGTATTGTCAACGTATTGGGGCTAATGAAAATTACCTCAGTAATGAGCTATGAGCTAATTGAATTAGACTGAACAAGCTGTAATGTGTCTGAAAAAGTGTTAAGGCCGTAGACTAAGACTTGCGCAACATTTTATTTAAAAGCCGTTCTTGCTACAAAATGCACTAGCAGTAGCAGTGATGATGATAATTGTTAACATACTGTTTTTATTCATGAAATGGCTTGCGTCGTGTTGAAATATTGAGGAAAAACCAAGCAAAACATAGCAACACAATGGAAAATAAATTGAAAATGCATTGCATGCAACTGAAAGTTTTTCGTATTTTGACAAAACAGAAGAGAGTGGCTCCACAGACACATACACAAACACACGTCATGTTGAAACTTCACAGTGCACACATTGAAATACTCACAAAAACAAACAGGCATGCTCTGGATCATTCTTTTTTAGGCTGTCAATGAACGTCAACCTTTGAATTTTACAGGAAGACCATATCGGCGATTTGTCACCCATTTGAAGTTTTCTTTTCTGACATAAACACTGTCATTGACACCGTAGTTTATGTAGATTATTAATCCTCTCAAACCCATCATTATGTTAGCAGAACGTTTGGCCATAATTGTTATTTCGAGGCCTACTTCCTTCATGGGGATGACAAACCTTATATATAAGGATAATATATCAAACTGAGAACCTTCAATACTCATTTGGTTCTCTTGTGGACATGTGGACAAAGGTGGGCAATCCTGTTCTTTAATGGCTGGAGCCCAGCAGTTTTTTTCAGTGGTCTTTAAGATAAAGATGTGTTAACAGCCAGGAAGCCACACGACATTACTTACTTTCAGAATTACTACCCAGTTTAATGACCTCTTTCAAACAACATGCAGCAGAATGAAAACCATCACTGTTAAAATCCCAAGAACTGGGATTGTGCACACCTGGTACAGGAAAAAGTGCAGAATCATTAAAACCATATGCAAAATATAGTGTCGTTAAAAGATGAGTTTTTACAGATTCATGTTTACCCAAACTTTCCTGAAGGGCAGAGTAGTTGTAATTGTATTGGAGGCTGAAGATGTACCTCTAAAATCTGTTGGAGTCATTTTATATCAGTAGTTTTCATCACCTAGTGCATGCCCCATAAAAATATCACATGAGGCTAAATTATGAGTAAATTATGAGTTTTACAGTGAAGATGCCTGAACGTCCAATATTATGGAGCATTACATATCTACTGTGGACCCAAATTAAGTTTATACCCGAAATATGAGATCAGATATGAATGAACTCGCATATAACCACCCGAATAATTTCTCTTTATTTCAAATTCTAAATGTTCAGTTTCCCACCATCTATTAGTGCATAATTAATATAAATCCAATGTCTACAAGAGGATTTGAAAGTTTGAAAGATTCTGAATTTTTATTAATTACTTTCGTACGCATTTTAAATTGAATGACCTATAGGTAACATGAGATTTATTATCCCCGAAATCCAGACTGTCTCTTTAAATTCTCTCTGTGAATGGGATATTTACAATGCCTTTCCTTTGGGTTTAGTTTTTTCTGCTGCTGATGGAACAAATGTGTCATGTAGCTGGAGATATAAGTATGGCCAATTCTCTTTGAAGTGTAATGGAACGATGAATTAAAGATCTCATACACAACTCTCAAGCCCTTATGGAGATAGGCTTACGTACACCAAGGATTTCTAACCTTTTCAATGCAAGATATGCAAGTCATGAAAACCTTCACCTTATTTGCCTCCACAGCAGTTTTTGTGTGTAATCTGTCACCTCTTAATAACCATCAGGTTCTCTATTGATTTTCCTGCTTTCCTCACCTGGCTTTAAGAGTAGGGTAATTCTTTGAACCCATTATATTCTTCAAGTTTAAAGGCCATGTGGTGTCCATGGCAACACCAGGCATAAGTCTTGTTCCTCATAAAAGTGTGATTATTTTCAACCAGCTATCAACAAAGTAATCTAAGTAATTCAATATCCATTTCTTTGTTCAGAATAAGCGTTACAAGGCTTCACTGAATGTTGGAACAAAAATATACTTCTGATGTTTGTGTTTTTTTTTTAGAAACCCTAACACCGACATTTCACTTCATTTTTTATGTTTGTTACCTGTTTCACCTGTCTAAAACACAGGGGTGACTGGTGGCGTCATTTGTTTTGGGGTTTAGTTTAGGGGTTAATGTGCAATAAGAGACTATTGTGCATAAACTAGAGCTGCCTTGCCCTAATGAGGACTACCGCGAGAAGGTACAAAAACTAATGCTACGGATATAATACACAATACAAAATGAACATTCGCAAATGATTCAAGATTTCAGTAGATATAATGAAATTGTCTTTACTGCCGACTTTTGCTTGGGAGAACTATTTTGGATCAAACCCTCACTTTCCAAAGCATTCGTTCCCTGAGACATTATCTTTTGCTACTGGTTTGTGTTTTTGGACACCCTTGACCAGAACAAAATACAATATGTATCGTTGCAACACTGTTTTGTGCCTGTCATTCCAGTTTGAGAGTATATGTTAACAGGCAGATTGAGTGAGAATAATTTTAATGTCATTTGTTTGTAATGAGAGAGCACAGCGGATGCCCATAACTGTCAGAGTGCCAACTGGGCCGGGGTTGGGTTGGAAATCAGCATGGTTTTTCTTGGCTTGTCGTTAACCAGCGGCTCCTGTTGGCTTAAGGGCAGCTGAAACCTACAAGTCTGCAATATTGTCGCAGGACCTGCTTATCCTGGAGCTGAACCACTCAAGCGAGCTGTGTAGACACACAGTAGCCCAGTGTAAAACAGGTGGACTTGAAGGCGACTAAGATTGGAGCAGGCTAATTGTTCTTCCAGGCTAATTTGTAGTGACAAGCTGAGATGTACTAGCACAACTGGAGGTTACAGTTAAGAAAAAAAGAAAAGGAAAATATGCGATTCCAACATATAAAAAAAGATTAACTTGTACAAAAGTCTTGTGAAATATTTAACCTGGCTATTGGCCATGTTGCTATGAACAAATGTCTCCAGGTAGTGTGCATTTAATTTTGCGTTGACGAATAGTATGCATTTTCATAGAGTGCATTTGTTTTTGCTGTGCAGTTTTTCAGTGTCATTTGCGCATGACGTGCCATGAAACCATGACAGTGCAAAAACTTGCATGTAAACAGGCTCTTTTTTAGTGTTTAGGAGTTGGCTTATTTCTCCTTGTCATTACCAATTTAATCAATAAAAAACTGTAAATCCAATAGAGGAAGGAGACTTCACCTTGTCTTGTGGGCATTTTATGTCATTATGAAGGATAGAATATGTTACGTACTTATCAGATTTCAAAAAGGGTACCTTTGACTAAAAGGCACATTTTTCAAGGTAAAATCCAGTTAGGTGTATTTTATACTTTCAGGCCATTCTGTCTCAAGGATGTTCATTTTTCACTTTGTATAAGTGGATTATGCTACTCCGGGCAGTTCAATATCCTAAGGGACTGACAAATTTAGCTATGCTTTCCCCATTGTGTTTTCTTCTCAAAGGCTGCTAAAGAAAGACTAAAACGGTGGGAAAACTCAGAAAGTTCCAGGCGTCAATGTTTTATTTGACTCTCCTTTGGTTTGTCATAAACCAAGCAAGAGATCCTTTTTTTACATCAAAGAAGATGGAAAGCCAGGCTCCATAACCCAGCCTGATCACGCCTGTAGCCGGGGTGTTTTGGAATACAAACTAGCAAGCGCACCCAACCAATCGGTTTTCCTCTGCCCAGCAAGGACATCAAATGCGATTTCAATGTCAGTCTCATTTTTTTGAAAGGTTGCACAGAAACTTGCGGAACGACTTATTAATTTGAAAAATAGCCTTACACAATGCCTGTCTCATATTTAGCCTTGATTTTTTTTATTTATCGTTATATAAAAAAGCTTAATTCTTCCATATCTTTGCTTCATGATCGATAAAGGTTGAGCACAAGACATAGTATGTCATTCGTTATGATCAATATGGACATTAATTTGTCTCAATGTGCAAAAAGGTATCCTAAATAAATAAAGTTGCCTTTAATGTTTTCCAATATTCAGCCAACATTTTTTTTACGGCCAATCAAAATTGATGGAATGCGTTATGTTCATGATTCACATGGGGTATCTGCTTTCTTGCTTAAACTGTAATTTGTTGAACTGCTTTATTTTATATCTAACAGTGAGTACTCTAATTTGTAGTGAGCGCCAAGCTCACTGTGGGGAAGAGCTCCAATTCCACCGATGGCCTACCGTCATTAAAGGCTTATATACCAAGCCTTAACAGTAATGGGCTGCTAAAACAGTTAATGGATACTGCACTGTAGTGAAAAATATATTATTTTAAATATTGCAAAATTTATACCAATTTATATTGCCAACCAAACATTTTGGTTACTGTATAAAACACAGCATACATTTACTTTCAACAGATTTTACAAATGTATATGAAGGATGGAGAATATATACTGTATATGCTCTCCTGTTCTACGTGTTGCCATGCTGTATTAATGAGTGTTTGTCAGTACGTGAACTTTCTGGAAAGGAGGTTAGAGGTATTTTTTTCCTGTGTTTCATACTTTAACCTCGTATCTATTGGAATGTATGTAATAGCTTCTCTTTTCTATAGATTCATTAGAATTTTAAAGCCTTCAATTATTATAGGGTTAGGGTTATATACTCATCCTTTGAGTAGAGTATTTAGTGTATTTCCTGGTATCAGATCAAATCGAATGTCTTTTTATATGAGTTACCTTATATATACATATGACAGCTTGTAACCTAAGCCTCTTGGAAAAGAGATGGATTAAGTAGATGGATGACTTGAATCCAAAAAACAAACAAAAAAAAAACCATCAGGTTAGATAAAAGCTAGTCTGAGCTTGTTTTAATACAATACAGTGGAACGAATCACTAGTAGAATGCTTATGCAATAGATTATATCAGGTTTCTAAATATATTCTGCCTTTCATGTAATGTGATTCATGGTTTGAATGAGAGTGCACATGTGCCTTGAGTACCTTAAGACCCCTTTTCCTGGCAATAATTCTTAGATGACATTCCACTGAAAAAACATAAGTTGAAATGCTTTTTACCCTTATTAATGCTGATATACTATTGATAGGGATTCTATAATCTTAACCAAAACGCATATCCCCTATTAGTCTACACTACTATAAGGTTGTTACTTTCTATCATCTTTGTACATTTATGCTGATTGTAAAAGAGAATAAACCACAGCCAATTCACTGATACGGTTCAAGAAGAAAACAAAGCCTTACTTCTATTAATAAGAGTGGCACAGTTAAAACAAGTGGAATCATTTCCTTATTCAAAGATTACATCTCTGAATTCATTTGTTCACACATTAATTTCCAAGTTCTGAAAATTTCAGACTCTTTATGGAGATTAAAAGTCAATAACTGACACTTTTTGTGTTAAATCTGACCTTTACAACCACAAAGTAGTATCATGGAAGAGGCTTTTTGGTTCAGATGCACACCCTCTCTCTTGCGGATATGAGTTTAGATTCAATACCTTGTCCTGGGCCACAAGAAGGACGAACAGATCTGCACCATAGCAGGAGAAAAAGCTGCCCTGCTTTAAAATCCTTTCTTTCCATCCTTGACTAACTTTCGTTTTCCAGCAGGTAGATTGGATGGGGCCGGCAGCTGACTGCTAGTGCATATGTGACGTGGGTTATTTATAACCGAGCCTTGCTGGAAGAAATTAGTGCTCCGTGGATGGGGTGGAGAGGGAATGCTCTGCTATAGACTCCTGTGAGCCCTTCCACTGAATCCTGGAGAGGCAGTGCTTATTACACCAGCATCTTCTTGGCACGAGGAGCCCAACTTCGAGAGCTGGAGCGTGGGCTTTAATCCAGGATTTAGTGGACCTCGCCAAACATCTGCCCCAAACTTTTGTCCCACATAATGCTGGGAAACACCCCAGTTTATTAGGTTCACAGAAATGAATGTGGCTGTGGCTTGCTGTATAAAGCTGGGGCACAGGCATCAAGGCATTCAGCTGCTGTTCGATTGAACGTTACAATGGTAAAAACGAGAGACCTGAGTGACTTTGTGCATGACATGATCGCGGGTGCCAGGCGCATCGGTTCTAGCATCCCAGAAATGGCTGCCATCCTGGGCTTTACACGCACAACAGTGTTCAGGGTTTACCAAGAAGGATGCAACAAACAAAATACATCCATTCAACAGAAGTCCTATGGTTGAAAAAAGCTAATTGATGAGAGAGGACAAAGGACTTGTGCAAGCTAACAGGCAGCCCGCAAACAGGCAATTAATTATGCAGCACAATAGCGGTGCGCAGAACGGCAACTCGGAGTGCACAAGTCGTTGGTCCTTGCCACGGATGGCCTACTGCCACAGACAGTTCCACTCCTATCAGCTAAAAACAAGAAGAAATGGCTCCAGTGGGCATGTGATCACCAACCTAGGACAATTGAGGAGTGGAAAAACATTGCCCAGATGAGACTGAACGGGCTATTCGCAGCATGGAAGTACTGCTGTACTTTGTGATCCCATTGCGTCAGAATGGACTAATATCCCAGTGGAACATTTCCGACACCTTGCAGAGTCCATGCCCGAAGAATTCAAACTATTCAGGAGGCAAAGGGGGTCCTAATAAACTGTCTGAGTGTATTTAATAAACTGCCCGCTGAGTGTAAACCATTTGTGCAAAGGACATTCTTTAACTGAAATTATTCTTTAACTAAAACTAATGTTGCTAACAAACGGCTAACTTTTCAGCTGCACAATTAATGGATTCTTTAGTTGTTGGGATAGTTAGGATGCTTTGCCTTTTTCCATTCCTCTTATGGTCTGAAGTCAGAAAGTTTTCCCCAGAGACTGGTGGGTGGGACGTCAATCCATTAGGAAACAGCTATGCCACGCCATGCAAGTGCTGGAGTTGTACCAAAATAGTTTCAAAGGTGTAAAATGTAGAGGGTGTTTTGGGCTTTCTAGAGTGAGTGCGCACAAACGGCAAGGATATTGTATAATTGGCATTGCTCAGATTTCGCAACGGAGATTAAAACCCTCTGTAACGGCTGAATGCAGAGCTTTCATCAGTGTATCCACTGGCAAAATATGATTTTTAGAATCAGTGGGTGGAATGAATCTTAAGAGAGGTCAGGGCTGCGTTCTGCTGTTAATGACTGCAGTGCATTAATGTGAAAAGTGCATTAAAACTTTCAATGGGTTATCCAGTTGTATGTAATAAAATGGTACGCATCAATTAAGATATGTAATATTCATGAAATGATATAAGACATGATGACACTGAGCAAGGGAGAGCCATATTACAGAGGCATTTTTTCCATAAGTCCCTTGGATGGGAAGTAAGTCGGAACATCACAACAAATTCAAGGAAATAATAAAGTGACTTCATATGTGCAGGTAGTCCAGTAAGGTATTTTACAGGTAGGAAATTACCATGCACTTTAGCTTTGTTGCATAGGTTACTGAAAAAACTGCATTTCAATGATGAAATACTATTACCATGGTCTCAGAGTCCTTGAAGGACTCCACTTCTTTAACAGCTTCAAAGGCATTGTTATCGATGCAGGTATCATACATTACAGGAATAAACAACCCTGCCACTTGTTGTCTTTTCAAATAGAATTTATTGTGTCTGTAACCAAATATGCTTACCTGTTTTGGGTACATCAACATTTTGGGGAAAAAGAGGCAAATTACTAATTTAATGTTATACCGCTGACCTGGGATTCTTTCACTATTATCTTCTTCCTTTATCCATACAAAGATGGTTTGATTCATTGTACTTTTTCTAAAATTATTTTAATAGTTTTGATGGTTCCTTACCATAAATAACCAAGGGAGTCTTGCCCTAGGATTCCAGCATTAATTTCACTGGTCAGCAAAACAGACCATTGTGCCACATTTTGTTCTGGTAGACCTCCTCTCTATGGCCCATATAAGCATGCACATTACTGCTACATTTACATGCAGTTTATCAAAACGAAATGAATAAATTCTGATAAAACACATTTTCCTTAATTTAGCGGACCTCATTCACAGTGTATACTTAATTTAGTGCATGGGAAAAAAAGAGATATTGTAGTCATTTGACTCAAATAAATATTTTGGAATTGTTGGAAGCGTGTTGTATTTTATGAGATCAATAAATAAATAAATTAGGAAACAACTAATCAGAACACAATCGTCTGCAAATAAGAAAACTATCCTTTGCAAACATAATTGGTATTGTGAAAGAAGTTAGCAAAAACACTTGTCTCTTTAAAAATAAATATTCAGCTTTTATGTTGAGGTTCCTCTAAAATCCACTAGGCGTACCTTTGCTCCATTTTGAGAGCGCTACATAGCGCTCCATCGTCTTCTGTATCAGGGACTACAGGAGAGCTCGGCATTTTACCGAGCAATGCATCCGGAATCATGAGGAGCCAACACTTGTGCTGTACCTTGACTTGTGTTGGGATATCGGAGGGACATCTGCAAGGAGCTGAGTCCATTGCTGTGTCTGATGTGAAGCTTACTGGATTAACCCAACTCTGTTCTACATTTCCAGGAAAAAATCGTTAGGCTATTTTGCTTTTTGCAAGATTGTGTTGGACGACGAACTGTGCGAAGACGAGTCTATAACCTTTGGCTAAGAATTGCCATTTTTTTTCTGCAAAAGCCGAATTGTTTTATGTGTTAGTGGAATTTTGGCATGGCGCAAATAAGAGAAATACACACTTCTGGCAGAGTTGAAAGGACATGGCACAAAAATTACTGAGGTGACGAGTTTTTGGGAACAAAGCTTAATGGTAAATATGGATAATAATCAAAGTTTGTTTTAAGCAGTACTTGACATGCACAGCAACACAGGGAATTATAAAATCAGTAATTGTCCTCTAAGAATAAACAGAGTCAGATCGTGATTTGTGTATGTTTGAGCGCGCGTGTTTTGTCGGCGGGGTTGAGTAATGGAACCACATTTAACTTGTATTTTACGAATTATGAATTTGTAAGTATGTAGCCGAAGTATGTTAACCGCATGACCATTTAAGATACACCTGGGTGACAGACATGAACACACTGTTGCATTTATTGTAAATATAAAGAAAAATAATTTAAATAAAAATAACGAAGTGCATGAATATAGATCCAGTTCTGATCTGAACTAAAACACAGATATGTAGACATCAGCTTTCTTCAATAATTAATTAAGCTGCGTTTTAATATTAATGACGACTCTTTTAATGCTTGTGTATTTGGTTTAATATGTAAATGTGCTTTTTAGAAATAATGGTTGGTTCTGTGCTATTGCCAACAGCTGAAGCGTGGAAGTCCAAATCAACAGCCATTTAATACCACCTGCAGCCCTTTTAAAAGGCTTAACTCCATCAATTAATGCGATGAAGAAACAGTAATTCATTTCTCTGAGAATTGTAATAGAACACCATCTTACTTGATGAATGAAAATCAATTTTCAGCAGCCTTAATTAAAATTAATAAGACAAATTACTTGTTATTAATTTACTTATAATTAAGGTTAGAAGCTAGCAGAGTAGCAGACTACTTGGCGTTTTGTCAGTTCTAGATCCGCATTATTAATTTTATATAGATGGATTAAAACAAATAGAACGTTACATTAAATCAATGATTAATCTGAAAGGTCACCAAAATCCTCCGTGTGTTCATTAGGCTATTGATGTAGCAAGTGTATATATTGTAAAATGTACAGTTTACAATGTAAGACATTGCATATAGAATATGCATACTATTGATTTTCATGTAGGATCGTTACCTTGCTGATACTGTATTAATATTCTGCAAACAAACAGCCGGTAATCTAAAGCATGATTACATAATTCTCTAAAGTAATGTTCTCTGACCTTTTCATTTAGAGAAATGTAGGCTATATTGTATTTAAATCTTTGAAAATATATCTTCCCGTCCTATAGATCCCAAACAAATGTTTTCATAGGCGGGCATTTTTTTCTCTCGAGATTTTTCGTGCTAGTAATTACCGAGGGGGGGGGGGGGGGGGGGGGGGGGGGGGGGGG
>JAOVYW010030259.1:0-11545 GCA_025775045.1 Hiodon tergisus
GGCTTCCCAGCAGCCCCCGCGGGGATGGCTTTAGCCCATTGGCGGGGGAAGCGCTCCTAGCCATCCCCGCTACAGTAGATTAGGAAAAGGGCACAAAGAATATCCAAGTGTTTGACTATCCCAGTGACCACAGTTGGAACTCAACCAAAACGAGAAGGAGAAGGGCACAAATAAGAATGGCACTTGTGAGAGAAGAGAGTCCAGTATAGAGTTCAGTGGCTGTGAGTGGAGTACAACCATATCAGTACCATACCAGTCAACTGCTGATACCAGTCAACCATTTCAGGTGCTCTGCAAAACCAAAGCATGCATTGGGAACGTGGCAACAAAACCGTTACTCAAAATGTTCCACCTGAAAGCACATCCGGAGTTTGTCAGAAATCATGACACTGACACAGGTGTGATATGTGAAAATTTATTTTGGCATAAACGTAACACTACCCATCCCTACTGTGAAGTATGCTGTTGGCAGCATCATGCTGTACATCAACAGGGACTGGGCATGTGTGAAAAGGTTTTGTGTGAGGGCATGTGTGAAAAGTTGAGTAGGGAAGCCAGAAACAGACACAGCATTTCAGGCACAAGTTGTATAATATGGATAATGTTCGATACTTATATTCTTCCATTAGTATTTTTTATGGAGTTGTCTTGCCCATTTTATGTTTTGTCTGAAACGTCCCAACTCTTTCTCTAAACCATTTTTAAAAACGTATTTTTAACAAATATAAGCGTGACTATCACTCCAACATATTTGTTAGACAAGCACAAACCAAAGTTGTGCATGATGCCAAGTATCAGCATGCAGTGGCTGTCATTCGTATATATCCTTGCCCCAGTATCTCCTATATTTATCAGTCCCTGAGAATAGTTTAACCATTATAGGGATAAAAACACATTGTATGTAAACTAACAATTGTAATAAAAAATATATTTTTATAATCTTGGCACGTGGTGTTCTTCAAGTGATTCTTTACAACCTGTTTGATTCAAAGTAAACACTGCACAGGTTATAGAAACACGTGAGAAGGAGTGCCAAGGCTAAATATAAAGAAATACAAAATACATAAAGACAAAAGGCTCATTAAAACATGACTAAACTATTGAAGGTTATTATATAAAAGCACAGGATATGCATCGGATACACAAATCTTGTAGTGAAGTGTGATAAATCCTAAACTGAAATGCTCAGTTGTGCATCTGTCCCTTTCTGGTTTGACCTTACAATAGGAAGGGGGGGGGAAGCTCTGTGTTAATTAACTACAGCCTGGGCAATAAACTTCCCCTGAATTATGTTGTGCACCTGCGAGTCAGGGAGATATTGTAAGAGAGGCAGTGCTGGACTGGGAAAAGGCCTGCCCTTTTAAGGTCAGCCTCTCCAATGGATTGTCAGTCCTCTGCAAGCTCTTCAGTCTATTCAGCCATCCACTCTCTAAGACTTTTCATAAACGCAGGTGTATAAATAGAGCTGCTTTCAATTAATGCTGACCTTGCCTGTAGCATGCATCTGATCAATGAATGCCCCTGCACCTGTGGTAATAAAATACCAAGAGAACGGTGTCAGCGCTATGAATGCTAATGAGACATCACCCTGTTGTTATAAAGTTTCACTGTGAAAGAAGGCATGTCCACCCTGACTTTGAAACAGTGCTGCTGCCCACCAAGAAATGAACAAGGGAAGGATTGAGAAGGAGAGGAAACTAAAAGCAATGATACATTTGTAAAATGTATTTACTTGTTTAATTTATATTCAGTTGTGCACATAACATAACATTCATTCTTTAATATAAAAGAACAGTCAATGAAAATGTATATAATTTAAACACGCACACACACACGTGTATATATATCTGTTTTGACCTTACGATGGAAAGGCACAATAAACTTAAATTAAACCAGTAATGAATTAAACCTGTACTTAAAATCAAGCACACATGCATATAAAATCTTGATTTGCAAGTACTGTTTTAATACGGGTTCCACAAAGTCTTAAAGTTTTGAGTAACTGAAATAAAAGAGTAAGTAATTCACACACACACATACATGTCACAGTCAGTTGATTACATTCTCATTTGTACCTCATTTCATCTCATTTCCTGTCTTTGGTTCATTAAGGAGATATCTAAACAAGACAGTCCCACCCACCAACACCACCACAACTAACAAGAGTTAATTTCCTCCCACGACTAATAAAACACAAATAAGTACAGTGCCTAACAGAAAATTACACTGTTAATCAAGAACTAACCACAGTTCTTCAGCACACTCGGGCTGACTGGTGGCCCAAACTTCCCATAAGTGAATCACTTGTTTAAAGCTACACACTCAAATAACCGCGTAAGCAAGAATTATTACATGCACGTAGCAAAGCATTTCACAACAAACTTGAACTTAAATATGATATACTAGCAGTGCAAATATACACAAAGATGACCCACGAACCAACCCCACCCGCCACCTGGCCACTGGCAGGGAACTGGGGCTTAACCAAACAAACAGTGGACAGGCACATATACACAAGACAAACAACAAATTAGAAATATCAGCCTATGTCTCATCCTCAATATACTCCACTTAGCTGAGCACACAGAAAACAAAAAGAAGAAGGTTAAAAGGTTAAAAAGACAAAAGCAGGCTGAGCTGGTAAGGATGGGGGACTTCCCTGGATCGCCTCCGGCCTTGTCTCCCTGCCTGGTTGCACTTGGCATGCAAGACCTCCACGTGCGCTCACTGTACCCCGCCAAATCAATCTCAACTCACACACACGGCAAGGAATTTTTCACTTTATATAGTGAAAATACATGAACTACCTTAACTAAACAAACTAGACTAATGAAACCAGAGTAAATCCAATTACCAGTACTCAAATACATTAACAAGCTTAACTAATGTTACTAGACTAATGAAACAAGAATAATAATAAAAAAATAACGCGATGAAAAGCGAACTAGCTTCTCCTCACACTAGTTGGTGACAAGTTTGAATGTTTTATCATTTATATAAACTGAATTATTTTCTTTTTTTATTAAAATTTTAAGAAAATAACAGTTATTGCAAAACAAAGAATAAATAAAACGTTTGCTTAAGTTTTTTTATGTAATCAATGTGCCATAACTCACCATAGAATTTGCGATTGCTACATGAAAAACCCAAACAGCTCGGGTCCGGCCCGTCAGGCTCCACAAAGAAATTGGCCCAGTGCAAAAAACAGACAGGCACCCTGAAAAGGATGTGTTTTCTCCTCCGAAAATTCCCCTGCAGGGGAACACATCGCATCTGTTGACTATACCATAGCTTATCTTTCTTCTGTTAGTAAGCATGTCTCATCGAAGCTCAATGATGACAGACTCATCCATATTGTTTGTTTCAGCTTCAGTGAGTTGAAGTACCCAGCGGTCCAGTTCACTGAGAAGTTCTTCCCCAATGTCAGGGTCCCTGTCAGCAGTTCATTAATGAATTCTAACAATCTGAAAAAAGTGCTATCATGGACAGTAACCAAGAAAAAGAACGTATTCACCTGCTTAACAGTCTTGGGGCATGGTCAGTTCATCTCAGTGGCCATCGTGGAGGCATCAACACATTACAATTTATGAAGCTACTGACATTAGCTGAAGCCTTGACCGTCCTCGAGTTGATCTGTGATGTACTGTCTCCACATTCTCTTGCCACTCATCCCAGTCTGGCCAGGTCCTCACAAGGTGAGCCTTGCCCTGAGCATCCTTAAGCTCTACCACAAGCTCTGTAGCCTTGCATTTAACTGGTTGAATGCACCTGTCTCTACAGTTCTTCTGATACTGGTCACTATTCCAAGACACAACCTCGTGGATGCACTGTTTTATTTTCGGTAGTTTTGGTTTGTGTTTGTTTTAGTTTTGTACAGACATGTTTGTATTAGTCGCTGGAGCTATACCTCCGTTGAAGACTAAGGAAATTCCTGTTGTTGGGGAAGATCTGCAGGTTCCTCGGTCCCCAGTGAGTTGGGAGAGACTGGGAAATGAGCAGCCAAGCTAATAACAGAACCAAATCTGCCCAGAGCCGGACTTCTGTCACAGTTTAAAGGCACACTTCCGCAAGCCAGTCATTCCAGACTGAGGGAAGGAGTATGCTGGCCACTTCTCCCTTGATGGGGATGGCAATGGAGTGGCCTCCAACTGCTCAGCCCTGTGAACAGTTCTTTCGCTATTCCTTGTCTGTCCTTGTCTTTATGTGTCTACCCACCTTGGTTTTTTTTTTTTTTTTCATAGCTCAGTACCCCATTCCACTTTCCGTCATTGTAGCCTGGGTGGGCTCACTAGTTGGGGTGGTCCAGTGAGGTGGCCAACCATTACACAGTTACAGTTGCAACTAGGGCACTTAACATTGCATTGAACATAGGTGGTTTGAAGCAGTTGTTCTGGGTGCAACTGGGAGGAATACTGCCGGTGGGTAAAAAATACCAGAGAGTAAGCTGTACTAAGCTAATTCTGTACACTTCAGTGGAAGTAATTTCTTATTGTCCTGACTTATTTATTTTTTTAACTCAATCTTCATTGTGCAGTTCAACAAGAGCATCTCTATTTCAAGTCTGTTTTCAATTGGTATTAAAATGTTATTGACTAATTGAAAACTCGTATTAGCCAGAATATCTGAATTTGTTTTCAGTATAATAAATTCAAGAGAGAAAATTATGATTTACAGAACATATGTGACCATTTAAAATTTTTATGTCAAAATGCATGTCTTCAGAATCTTAAGAATTCTTTAATTCTCCTAGTGGTTGAGTATTTGTTGATATGTAAAATTGTAAGGAAAGCCAAAAATTAAAGTGGAATGTATAGTTCTTGCCTACAAACATAGTTTTCATGACATTTCATTATTAACAGTTGGAAGTATTTTCTATAACAGATATTGGCTTTGTTAGGAAACCAGACTTCAGTAGTTTAATGATAATTAAGCCAGTAAGGATGAGAATTGTTTTGCAAGCGTGATGAAATAGCAAGAAGTAGGAGCTTAGGGCCATTTGCTATATTGAATTTCTTTTACATCGGATACCATGCAGTAAACATTTCCTTTCCTCTCAGCTGTAATAACAGATAATAAAATGAAATCAGAAACAGGTTGGAAGTGCAATTCTGTGCTTAGTCAGGTGTGCACAAGTAACAGTTTGAATGTGCCAAGTAGAGAAATCAGAAGCTGGGGTCACAAACTAACGCAGAGGCATTTTAACAGGGCAGGTACACATTGCTTAAGTCTTCGGTAGCCATGCTATTGAAATGCTTGAGAACTCTTACAGGGCACAATCAATCCTACAGAGAGGCATACAAAATATTTCTGTGTTAAAATAAGGGCAGGATTCAGTAAAGTGTGATGTTAAAACATCATACAAATTTTAAAATAAATAAAGTGTAATAACTCAAAAGAAATGATTACATGTCACAGCCTGTCGGACAACTCTATAGTATGGGGGCTATTCGGTCCCGCAGAGCGCTACCCTCCTCCTACGTGGTGGCCAGTATAAATCAATAAAGGGGTAGAAACTCAAACTGTAGAAACTGAAATGGCCAAAACCAAAATAAAACAGCTTTTCAACCATTTACCTCTTTAAATAAACTTTTTAAACTTTTTACCAACCGTGAGTCAGCTTCACCACCCAGCTGAACTGTCTGTCCCATCTCTCGACCTGGATTGAAAAGGCATAGCCCTGCCTTCCCTTGTTTATCGCTGCTAATAAGTTGTTTTAGTTTTTAAGTTTATGTCATTGTTTACCAGTTTGAACACCAGCATGGTTTTGGATCCACCAATCCAATCAAGGAAAACTGCGATAATATAGCATCAGCTACTGATGAAACAGTATATAGCATTTATAGTGAGTACTTGTGAGTACTACAAGACTGGTTCTAAGTCCCCATAATTCCACACCCTAGCTAACACATAACAATGTAGCAATGTCTCCAGTTGCTAGCTTCTCACAAACAAGCAACCTAATTTCAAACATCTCTCATAATGTGACAGTGAATAAGTTTAAATATCTGGTGCCTGAGAGCATCTTTTTTCATCTCAAGACTAGTAACATTAGTGTTGTTTGTACTATTTAGTTAAGTGGTTGACAATGAGAGCTCTCTAGTAAAGCCAGAAGTACATGAGAGGACTGCAGTTCAGCAGTGATTTAAATGTATATTGTACCGCTTGGTTGACGTTCGTATATTGCGATCAGTCATCAGGACAATTAAGTGTACTACTGAATTTTCTGAGCCACCTCAGATGAAATCATCATCACACAAGCAACCAGTCACATTGCAGTTTTTTTCTAGCCAGTATAAAACGGCAGGGTCCACTCATTAAATTTTCCCCCTGTTCTCAAAATTGTGTGCTTCTCTCAATTGTACCAGGAAAGTGATGCATCAGCTGGTCTTTAAACACATTGCTTTAGTTTCCTCAGAGTTCTTTCACTCGTAGCCTCAGGCAGTGAGTGAATGTTTTGAGGTAGTTGAAGGAATGGTGATTTGATGTCCATGTTGTGGAGTTTCATTTGTTTCTTACATATGGAAGTATGGAAGGAGTAGTCTGAGGGACTGAGGCACATATAGGTTTTATGGGAGATCCTTTGTGTTTTGTTCTTCAAAACAAAGCTCATAGGGCTCCGTCTATGCTCGGGTGAGCTCCAGCTCATAGGTTACTGACTGAGTTACTCAGGAGGCCTGTTTATTCCCCATTTCTCTAAATTGTCAACCGAGATCATGACATTGACATGACACAAATACAAAACATAATTTTTCTGTCTTTCTGCTCAGGCTTGTTGTGTCTCCTAGCTGACTCATGATGCTACTCACATCACCTCTTCTCCACTAACCCTGAGACAGCTCACTGACTCACACATACACACACTTCATTCTCAAGCCTCACAATGCACATATACAACTATTTTACAATAACAGGCTGACCCACAGGACGTTTAAAGGGCCAGGTCGCTACAGTACCATTCATATACCAAACATGGAAATTTATGTTGCAGTGGCTACTGAATGGGGTAGCCCCATTCATTTGCTTCCTCAACACCTGTGTTTACATTGAGGCCTCAGCTTCCATACCCCAGCAGCAAACCTTAACTCACGCAGGCTGACAGCCTCCAACTATGTGCTATTCATGCATTTTCACCAGAATCTGATTCCTTAATGTCTTTCATTTGGGAAACTGGCCAGAGTGTGCTATAACTTCAATTTCTGCTTGAAATTCAAGTCATTTACTCCTTTACTTGCATTTAAAGGTGGCGAATGATTTTAAAACATTTTACAGTCAAGTGCAATTATACAGAATGAATGTGAAATTCAACTAGCACTTTTACTGTGTAAAGATATACGCAGGTCCATCCAAGAATGCTACAATGGGATGTAAATCTGGTGGTTAGGAAAGCAGGTCCCTGGGAGTTGATTTTAGTTGGGGCCCGCTGTGGCTCATTATTTATTCACAGATTATTGCTGTGAAACTGGATAGTTATTACAGCAGCCTGAGGGTCTATGTCTGGAATGTGCATTGTAAAAACATAACATTGTTCTTTTTATTGTCACTTTTCCTTTGCGCCTGATGTTATGCCACTAAGGGTATGTTAATTTTCAAGATACATTTCCATGTGTTGTTTGAGTTTATTTTTCTATATTTCCAGTCTCAAAGGTAATTATAACAGCTGTGATCTGATATCTAATTACAAAGCTTATTCTGAGTTTTCTGTTAAATTAGACATTGTTACCCGCTCAGAGGCTAACAAATAGGTTTTTTACTTTCTGGCAACAACTCAATTTCTCTGTCCTGTACTGTCCTTCTTGTCTAATTTGCACCCACTCTGCTCCAGCAATTTGTTATAATTCAAGAATCCAGGTCACAACCCAACGTGCAGAAAAACTGACTTTAACAACTTTCCTTCTTAAGTCATGGACCATGTTTTAAAACAATCTGAAATTAGACCATCTTCAAATTCATTATTCGCAGTTTAGTAAAGACAAGTGTAATGTGCCATTTTTATCATGATATTCTAAGTAGTTATTACAGCTGTTGGTGGAACAAAAACATCTCTTGTTAGCCACTTTAAATAAATTTCTCTGTCATAATTTGCATGTCTGGCTGCGTATTTGATGAGGCTGTTTGATCTCAATGAAAATCTCCGTGAATAAACCATAGAACAGATCAACTATCAGAGAAGTGTCAAAACTGGTAAAGACTGACAAATTAAGAGTTGTTAAATTAAAGAAGAGGCAATAAATTATCCCACTTTTGGATGGATAATTATGATGAACATTTATATGAATAAATTAAAATTTGTTTGTTAGATTAATTCCTTTAAGTATTGAACTTGTCCTGCTTTGGAATAATTAATTGATAAATGCAGTACTGCTCTGATTGTCTACCAACATCTAGTTTTAGTTTTACCAATTAGTCTCCACTACATACTCCTTTCTGCATGTTAATTTTTCAGATTGACCTTTTGTGGATTTTGTAACCATCTGAAGAAATATTGCGTGAAGGAGTTAATGTCCCTTGCTTCTCGTAGCGATGTGAGAATGTGATGTTGACCAGTTCTGAAATTTATTCAGAGTACATTTTTGGCACTTTGAGTAAGGAACGTTGCAGCCAGGATTTTGTTCCATTTTTCTATTTTTGCTTCAGTACACCTCATTATTAGAATGTCTCACATTGCTTTCAGAGCTGATTAGTGTACAGGGCCTATTAATGAGAAAGACCAGCTGCTGCCATTGATATTTTTGCATGAATGCACAATTTGAAAAGGTGGAAATGATCCTCTTTTGGCATTTTATTAACATTAATGAAATCTCACTTGAAGTCAAATGCAATTCAAAATAACAAAGTTGGCTCCCACTTATCATCACATGCTAAAAAATTCTTTTAAAACAATGTCAAACCTGATTGTCAAACCTAAAAAATACTTTCACACATACTGTTTGAGTACTGTTGAGTAACTAGTTCTCTAAACATGTTATATTTTAGGGATATGAGAAGTACAAGACAAGGATTTATCCCAAAAAAAATATATATATATAGAATTAATTAAATTCACGTGCAGTAAAAAAGTATTAACTTGTCTTTATATAAAACTAAAACTTGCATTGGCATTGGAGTTAATAATAACTAATAATTAATTTGTTAAGTGGTGCTACAATATGAAATATCTAAGTGTTACTATGTGCAACCCGAGCATAAACAACAGGCTCAGAAATTCTGTCAAACAACATTTTATTTACACAGACCAAACCTCAACACTCCATAGACATACAAAATACAACAATTCAAAACATTCAGTCGGAGGTATCTACATCCATATTGTGGTGCTAACCTCTCTCTTCAATCAGCATGGTCCTTAACAGTGTACGCTGGAGGTGGCAGCAATGGTGCTGGAAGCTCCTGTGACTATGATGTTTCCTCAGCTGTAACGCAGATGTGAAGGACTGCAGCAGTTGCTGCGATGGTGGGAGAAAACTTGCAGTCCCCCTTCAGCACCCTGTTGAAAATGCACTCCTTCTTCATTACAAAGGCTCACTCCGGGATACAACTTTGAAAGGTGGTGGTCAAAACTTCCGTTAAGGGGCTCTTGGTAAGGCGTTCTGTCATTGGTGCTTAGATGTAGGTGTGACCACCATGAACAATGATGTACCAGTACCCTAATGGTGAGAATCGTTCACAGACATGTGGCCGGACCATTCTTCACAGCCCAGGCTTCATTGACGTAATTGAAATTGAACTTTCCCGTTCTGTTGCATATGGCTTGCAGATGAGTTAAATTTCTGTTTATGATAATCCTGGGCATGGGGGCCTGTACAGGGCTTCATTCTAATATGGCATTCATCAATAGCCCTCGTGTACTTTATGAAAACTGTACTGTCCGCACGGTGTCAACAACAGCAGAAAAGCAGATGATTTCTTTGAGTGGACATAAGAGTTTTTTGGACACTTTATACATAGCCTTGTGGACTGTGCTTCTCAAGACACCAAATTCCCTGGAGACCACCCTGTAATACATGCCGTGAGCCAGCAGGTTTGCAAATATCAACACTCAGAGGTGATGTCCCCAGTCTGCGCTCCGTAAAGAATGCTCATCAGGGCCAGCTTCCAACAGGTTTTCCAGTTTAAAGTTCCCAGTTTAAAGATCCGCTCTGGTTCCTTTTAGGAATATACTTGCCTTAAAATCACACTGATAAAATAAATAATATAACCACAACCAGGGTGGAGGATTCTTTTATTTTTAAACCGACATCCACTCAAACTCCTAGAATCCTTATTCTCCCTAACTCAAATGTCTGGCAGTAGTTATGTAACCATAGTGAAGGTGGACTCAAGGTATTAACTCATGTTTAATTATGATAAAATAAAGCAGACCACATTTTTTTCTTTTTAAAGTATGTGGTCTTAAAGATAAAATGCACACAAAATGCATTGTGTAATAAATCACACAAGTTCCCCTGCATATTTTTGGTCAGATTATTTTGGTTCACATTTCACAGCCTTTATCGTTTGTTTCAAGCATATTTAGTTTATATAGTCCCATTACCACGTTTTGGCAAATGTATCTAATTTTACTTAGTAACTACTTTTGGGGTTATAATAATGCTTAAATCAGACAAGTTGCATGGTAATCCTGTTTTTTGTGTTTTTGTTTTTTTCCCCCCAAACCTTTTAAGCCAGGAGCTTAAAACCTTTGTACCAACCTAAACTGATTTTTTAAATCAGGTTTATTGATTGTGATTTTTGTATGTATTTATACTAAAAGAAATCGGACTCAGAACTTGGATGTTTTGAATATTTTGGAGTATGTTTTTGTTGGTGTTTCTGTTTAAACAATGGAAAAAACTACCATCATCAAGTAATTATTGAGTAATAAGTATATCGGTCACAAATATCACTTGGCAAGTGGGCCTATCCAACGGCGATTATGTAATCTTTAAAATGAACTACATTAGATGTTCCATACGCAGCATTAAAATTGGGAGCTGACTGTTAAAACATGCTGAATGAACAAAAAAATGACAACACAACAGCCAAAAAGTTGTGGTTTCACCCCTCTAGTCCAGAAGGTATCTTGTACCTCTAATCACTCACTCCCCCCACTGGCCCCCTATGCACCTAAAAGTATTAAAGAAAGGACAATGTGTGCCAACTTTCTAATATTAGCCACAGCTTCTGCTAAGTTTTGTAAGAGTGGATATGCAGGCTATATTCATGTAAATGGAATGTGATTTTCCATATGTAGTTTTACTGTTTGTAAATGCAATATAAATTTTAACAAAATTATTGCAGAATTGATTGTCAGTTAAAGCATTAATTGACTAATCTAGTCCAGTGCACCACACTAAGAGAGCAATCACTGGTGCACCCCCTGGTGGTACACTGTAGGACTTTGGAAATATGTTGTCTGCTCTGAAAAATTGGAAAATAATAATATAAACAATATATGTTAAATAAAATACATTCAATTGTGTGTTATTAATACACACACACACACACACACACACACACACACACACACATAGACACACACACAATGTAATACATTTTATTACGGTAC
>JAOVYW010030259.1:11645-26832 GCA_025775045.1 Hiodon tergisus
ACACACACACACACACACACACACACACACACACACACATAGACACACACACAATGTAATACATTTTATTACGGTACTGTGCAAAAGTCTTAGGCACCCTAGCTTTTTTTACACAAATGTAATATTTGTTTGTTTTTTCTTCTGCATAAGTGTGTCAGTAGAAACTATTGTTTTAGATGTCCAAACATTCATTTTCTGAAAGAAGAGCAAGGAATTCTGCCACAGATGGTACAGTCTCCACAGAGCCCTGATCTCAACATCATCAAGGTTGTCTGTGATTACCTGGATAGACTACTACCTACCGATTGTCTAATGAAACTGTGTACCTAAAAGAATTAATGCAATTTTAAAGGCAAAGGGTGCTCAGATCAAAAATGGAAAAACCTTCTTTTTTTTACTGTTTACTGCCCTTTATAGCATTTATTTTATATTGTGAAACTTTTCATTTCATAATTTTTGAAAGCATCTTCGCATTAGAGACTTTTTTTGTGCCCAAGACTTTTGCAGAGTACTGTATATATATATCCCAAGCTCTGGTAATTAGTCCTGTAATCAACTGAGGCATAGCAACCAAGGCACGGCCGACAGAGGGTAAAGAGGGCTACCTGCATTCCAGAACCAGCCACAGCAGCGTTAGAGTGCATTGCTTGTAGTCTTCCATTGCCCTGTACAGCCATACCGAGGTTAAAGTAACCAGGCCATACCGAGTGAGTGGGCTGTGCTTTGTCTGGCTGAGGAGTTTGTGCCTCTTTGCCTTTGAGGCATTGATGGTAGCAGCCAGAGCACCAGGCAGGGGTAGAGAGAGGCGAATATGGTTGTGTCCAGGCCAGGTGCAGCGGCATAGACAACTGCACCCCCACCCCCCCCACCCCTTAGTGCCAGCACACATCTTTTAGGAACATACTGTGCTTTGCATGTTCCTGTGCGTGTGTATATTTTTGTTTACCTATGCCCTGGCCTTGTGGGGGAAGATACTTTGCACAGGCCTGTATCCTTATATATATGTTGTGTTATATTGGTCTGCTGCAGCTCCCATTTTCTTTTTTCTTCAGGTGGTCACCCCATTTGTTATGTATGTGTTCTTACTAGTTGACTGCAGTATATTCACAATCTTGTCTAATGCTAATGTTTTAGGAAGGAGCTTGTATCACTTTACACATTGGAAATATGTAGGAGTAACTATATGTGCAATCTGTACAATGAAGCCCAGGCAACTAATTTATAGAGAAGTGATCTTGATTTGTTATCTTATTTAGGGGGCTTTTCCATACCTGAGAAAGTAAAAATACAAGTATTAAACAAATCACACAAGTTACACCACCCCCTAAGCCATTCCAATCCAAACCTGTAAATATTTTGAGTTAAAATCAGTAGTGCAAAGTATACTATTCAGATATACAGACTAATGACACATTACAAGTCCTTCGTTCCCCTATATAGTTTGTCATGCTTGCACTAAAAAGATCATAGATTTCATTGTTATGCCCCCAACCCATGGCTTTACAATGCTATCTGTCTTAACAAGAAAAACGTAAATATTATTCTCATGACTACTGTTTTCGGAGTGGACAAAAAGAGATCAGTTGATAAGTTTTTCACGGTTGGGAAAAGATGGTGCACAATCAAATGGGATTTTGTTTACAGGTGTGGGCAAAGTCATCTTTAAGGCAAAAAACCCTGACATGAAAAGCATTTAAAACAAGGTTTAAATAGGTTTAAGAATGATAACCTTTTGCTGGGTCATCAATGCCAGCACATGGATTGTCTGTCTAGAGACTGCTTGTCCTTCTAAACTCACTGTTTTTTATGTGATCTGAGACCTCATTTACACTTAACACAAATGCCATTATTCTTATGATAAAACCCATTCCACAGTTTTGATTTATGAACCACCAACTCGTCAATTAAATTTTAATACATCTATGCCAGCTCTGTACCATGCGTCAAGACTTTTAAATAGAGTAAAGCCTGTTCATGTGCACAGGGAATCGTGGTCAGTTGTAATCTATGAGTAAAATGTCCATATGTGCAATTTTCATAACCTTATTCATTCCTTTGAGCATCTGATTTTTGAACATTGAAATTTAGTAAGAAATCTAAGCAGATCTTGTAAATGAGGCCCCAAGTCTGCCACATCATAACATGAAAGTCTGAAAGATCAAGAAAAGCCTTAGAGGCTTTCATGTTAGAGCTCTGGAAAAAAAAAGCTTTGGTTTTCTCTACTAGGAAATCCATGTTAAATGGAGTAATACTTTTCCGTGCCATTTTCTTCCACGTTCGTCAGAGCCAGGCTGGTATCAACCTGGTATCTCCCGAGTGTGGTTGAAATGACACCTGATAGTGAAATGTGTACCCTCTACTCTCTGTCCTTCTACACAAAGACAAGCTGAGACCGTAATTAACTCTAGCTCTTCCTTTTGTGAGCAGCTAAATCTTTTCTCAGTTTTGTTAAATAAAGGGGGAAGAATTTGGAGCGGGAAGTTTTTCCGATTTAGTCAGATTTTCTCAAATACGCCAACCCCCAGGCTGTTTGAATGACTGTTCAGCTTCCCCGGCTTGCATTATTTGAAGCAGCCGTGATCCTGAAGGGCAGAAGCTTACCAGGCATTCTCCTGTTCCCAAAGCTGTGCCGATGACCCTGCTGCTGTTGCCAGGAACCACACACAGACAATAGGTGCACCTGGGCACCTTTGGTGTTATTTACCCTAAGTGAGAAGTTAATGTTCTACAAATACAGGTCACACCTGCATTAGATCCTTAATGTTATCTATTGTTGAAAGTGCACCCACCAAACTTTCTTTTTAAGGGATATTAGCAGCCAGGCCCTGTTATGTAACCTGTCTTTCAGATGGACCATTATATTATATTATATTATATTATACTATATTATATTGTATTATATCTGCACAGTATTGGTAAGGTTCCTTTGACCCAAATGTGTATTTGTTACAAAAAGTATCCTGAAACATTTCCAACAGCATTATGCATTATGAATTAGTACTTTCATTGTATTATAGATTACATTTTCAAAAAAGCAGGGATCAAACAAGTAACTCAAACACAAGAGACTTTCAGTGTTTTGATTTTACTGTAAACAAATTTAACGTACAGGTTCTGATTATCAACATAATTTAAATAAATGTATTTACCTAAATGTATCATTGCCCAGAGACAATGTGGCAGTAATACCAAGATTTACATTTTTTTATGCCTTATTTATCCTTGCATTTAACTGGAAGTACATCTGGTTTGTCATTTCAGTAATTAAACCTAGCAGGAAAATGTTATCCAGCTGAAGAGAAAAACACAGGACTGATTATAGATCTTATCCATTCCTTCTCATTTCTGCTCGGTTTTGAAGTTTTTCTGGGGTGACTTTCTTCCCAGCTATCTGCATCTGATATGTGGCAATGACATAGTTTTGCTGCCGGAGTGATTGGCCTCCGGTTCGTCTCTCAGTTATCACAAATTATTTACAGCTTGACATCTTTCGTCTTTTCATCCTTTGCCACAACATTGCTTCACAAAGCACCTGGCTATCATACACTGCGGCAGACAGACATTGGGATGCCATTATCCCTCCTGCTCCCATTAATGGACTTCATTCATTAGGATGACAGGTGACACATTTCCCTAAAGCCATGCTGGCTTTCTTTTTCCTTCAGTTTCATGGAATGTACACCTGCTGCATCAGAGGTAAAAGTTTTTTTTTTCCTTCCCTAAAAACTCTCTTAAAACTGAATATTCTGATCATTCTGTGACTTTTCTGACAACATGGAACCTGTGCACAAAGCTTTTGATTAAACCACGGAACAAAAACCATGACTACTGCTGTCTCATGATTTTTGCTCCTACAGTGAAACCCCTGTTTACATTTGGGTCTATTTTAGCTAATATATTTTAATTTGATGCAAAGAACCTCAGTAATGATCAAAAATGGTAGACTTGATTTTCAGTGACCATAACCTCAGGTAGTAAATTCTTCCATATGATGTAGGTTTTGCAAGTTCGATTTCAGATAATGTAATTTGCTGATTGTGACCCGAAGCACAGCATATATTTGGACGAAGGCACAGGTGGGTGGTCAGGGCTTCTCACCGCTAGTCACTATCAAGATTCTCCCGTCAGATTCCTGGATGTCTGCCGACAGACAGTACTGTCAACAGGGACATGCCTCTTCTTCGATCACTACTGAACCTCGCATGCTGTTAAAACTATTACATTACTCCAGTTTAACTGTCATTTTTGCTATTTAAAGTGTAAAAATGACAAGTTGCTCAAAGGTGACTGGATAAGAGGAGACCAATCGTGTACGACGTCCTTAATCTCCCGTGTGGTGGCAGGATTTGTAGTGTGGAGCAGCTAGTGGGGTCATGCCTGCCAGCCAGAAAACATCTAATTGGTTTGAGTTATTAAAAGATTTTGATATCATACTCTTTAATCTCTCTTCAGTGTAAAACATCATGATTTAGGTAATTACAACCTATGTAATGAAAATCATGGCCTGTCTGGCAGCCAGCCAACTGATACACCTGTGAGTGGTCTTTGAACCAAAATTAGGCTGTAGAACTGTACAACTGAGAAGAACTGTTGTGTTTGCCTGAAAAGTTTTTATATCTCTCCTATGTGCAAAAGACAAAAATGTCTGAGGTTAAATTATTTGTTGTTGTTTGTTTCATTTATTTTTATACCCAATACCCAATAAAACACGTAAAATCTCACTGTGGCTGGGTTTGGCAACCCACTAATCATACTTTTAACAAGCGTATTTAATAGCTTTTTATTTTCATGAGCCTTTTATTTTCTAATTAGTTTTTTAACACATTGCTGTATACTGTAGTTGACGCATAGACTTTAGTCCTAACTACCACAAGTAAAGTGGTTCTACTTTTGGCTGTGTGCAAAGACCACATTCTTTGGAGTCTTTGATTTATCAGCACACCTTGCTTACATTTGTTTTGTTGCACCTGAATAAACAGTGTAAAGTCTTTCACACATTTGGGTCACTGCTTATATGTTACAAGGTCATTCCCCAGCTATAAATCTTCTGTCTTCAAACAGATACGTCTCCTCACTTTCTGTTATCAAGAAATGCTTGTTCACTGTAAGTTGCTCCGGATGACAGAGTGCTAAATCAAGAAACTGTGTGTGTAAGGTAATGTGCGCATGTTTTTGACTATGTTCGTGAGACATCCAATTATCCATTTTCAGTAAAGCACATTCTACAACATTGTTAAATTTCATGATATAGGATGTATGAGAGTATGTCATATGTTATGTATCTACAGAGGAAATGTAAAGCTGTAAATAATATTTCACTTGGAATATTTCCCAGTGATGAGGCTACGGTTCACAGCAAAACCCATCTTGGCAGGTAGCATGGGTTCCTCAGGTAAAATAACACAATAAATTAAGGCAGTAGATATTTTTATAATGGGAAGATGATTTGAAATACTTATTAAGTCTTGTAGAAATATAAATAAATAAAAATTTCATTTTCATTTTTTAAAGTTTCACTTTGGGAAAATGGGAGAAGGATTTGGATGGTCATTTTGAACTGGGAAGAAATTTTTTGCAATTGCCTAACAATCTTCATTTAGCTCTAGACTCAGGTTACTCCAGTTTAACTGAATTCACAGAATTTACTGTTACCCAGGATGGCTTAATATAATATACCATGGGAACTCATAATATTTCCCTAGGCTTAAAACTGAAATTCATACACCACTTAATATGTTATGGTCATGTCAGTGTAGCGGGGATCGTAGTTAACAAACTCACTACTGACAGTGTTGTCACGACCTAGGAATAGCGTGCAATCCCTAAACCATTCTAGTCCTAATTAAAAGAGAGTATCACAGATAACCGGATTAGTAAGTCTTAACATAGGAGAGAAGAAGCTGTAAAACATAATGTTAAAAAAAAGCTTTAAACCAAAGTGGTCAGGCTAACGGCAGGAATGCAATCAACAGGAAGGTCTCGACTATGATTAGCGAATGCTACCCTATACTATTTCCTTTGAAGGTGTGATTGCTTTTGAATATTCATCATAAACCTTATGCTTGCTTTTTCCCATCTGACGCACAAAGATGCCCTTTTTACACTGAACAGCTTGGTTTATCGATTTTGGCTTTGAATGAAAAAAGAACCCTGATAAAAAGTGTTCAGTCGTTATACGAACAGGTCCCTCTGGTCACTGCAGTCCTTAGCTTAGCTGCATGGGCCGTCTTCTTCACACGTATCTCGTTGTCATCGTCTGTTTCTCAGTCCCATTAACAAGGTTCCTATTAGGGCCTGTTATTTCGGATTTTTTCATACAGTTTCCAAATGCTTCCAAATTCCTTTAAAAAATCTATGTATGTACTAGATTCAAATTTGTAAAGTTATGTTACTTTGGAAACGTAGTTCAATGCAGATTGTTACTTACAACTCCCCAAAATACAGACTTACTTAACATAATGCTTTTTAAAAAGCACTGGAAGTTGGATATAGCTAGGATTTTAAATGGAAAATAAAAATAAACTCTTTTAAAAATATTAGCAGGCACAGGTGCATGGACTTTAGTTGATCTTCCAGCTTTCCTGCTTTTCTTAAAAGGAATGTAATAGAGGTTGCTTATGTTGCTTGTGTTTGCCTTTTGGCCAAGACTGCAACTCAGTTACCTGTTGTTTTTTTCCTCCTGAGAAATAGTAGCAAATTCCAATTACTTGATTCTACTTTAGCAAAGGATGTTGTGCTGACAAAACTTAATTCAATCAAAGTTGTTTATAAACCAGTTAACTAAGTAATTTACAACACATGGAACCTTTTAAAAAGTATGTCTTAGATGTGCTAAACATATTTTTCACATGTTTTTACCTATCTGATAATATATTTCTACTACAAAGTTCTACGGATATACTGCCTTCCAGGCTGGGTGGGGTGAAAACAGCTGGGTTTCTCTTAGCTCATTGCTAACACGTGTCTCCTACTAGCTTCCTCGGACCCTGCAGGATGGTAGTAACACGAGAGGGACGTGCCTATCCTCCAACAAGGTGTAACCTGTAGGATGGAAAAGACACTGGAGGCTCGAAGGCAGCTAGGACTGGTGGAGACTATTTGTACTTCCTCACGATCTCAGCGACAAGCGGAGATGCATTATTACAATTGGAAATTCAACATTGGGGACGAGAAAAAATGTATTAAAATATAAAACATTCACAAACTGAATGTCACTATTGAGCTTTCATAGCTAATTAGTTGGCTAGCATCTATTTGTCATGGGTCGCTCTTATGACCAGTCTTCCCGGTTCAGATCCACTAACCAGAAAAAGGCATTTATTACAAGTAAGTATGAACAAAGATTCAGCTTAAAGGATTCATGATAATGAAGAATGCATGACAGGCTGCTTTGTCCACCGATCTTAGACTGGCTACCTCCCTCACCCCTATGGCCCTCCAGTCTCATGGTCACTGGGCCAGGGTCATGCTCCCAAGCTGTTGGAGGACCTTTGTGGCCGGCAGCACTCCAGACTGCACACAGACTGCAGACTGCACACTTGTATTATGTAAGTACTGTTAAAACACACAGCCATGCCAAACCAAAAATAAATTACACCAAGCTGCTCATCTACACACTCTAGCAGCCTGCAGATAAGGAGGGCAGAGAGCCATGTAGTTAACCCTCTAACATCCCTCACACTACAGCCCTCGAGCCCCTAAATGGATAGTTTTGTCTTTTGTATGTTTATCTACAAGATAGTGGATAGTGTGCTGTGTTGGACCATGATACTAGGTTTGGTCTTAAGTTGGTAAGCAGTGATCTCAGATGGAAATGTTGGCTGCAGTCCACATCTACCAACATTATCCAGTTGCCCACTGAGTCCAGCAGTCCTTGTTACAGCTTTGAACTAAGGTTCTTCTTTGCTTGCACCTCTTGACTGAATAAGCTTATATCTTTGAGTATGGCTGCTGGTTCTGGGGAATAAGTTGTTGATGTTCATCAAATGCTGAGGCTAGGCACTTCAGAACGTGGTTGTGCTGTCTTTGGGTGAAGCTATCTTTGCATCGAGTCAGCAAGTGTCTGAGGGTTGTTGTTGCTGAAGAGAGGAAGTACTTTGGATGTTCACCCAGCCACGGGTTAAGGTTTTGGTGTGATTGAAGCATATTAGGCTGATTCTGCTTGCTTACATCTCTCATTTTTCTCTCTATTTGAAGTGCTCCTGATAGGTGTCAAAGTCAAAGGTAAAGATGAGGGAGTTGTGGTTTGAAAAATGTTTTTATTTATTTATTGTAAGGTCAACACCCACTACGTGGTGCTACTAATATGTCAATGTGGAATATGCCCACACTTCAGGGCTGACTACCAGTATTTCAAATAAAAAGCCGTATTATTAAAAAATAGGAAATAAAATCAAAAGTGATTTGCCCAAGATAGCATGACATGTTTCAACAAGTTTTGCCTATTACAGTATTCTACTATATATATATAAATATCTACATTATGACCCCTCGAATAAAGTGGTGAAGTGAATAACGTTGATCAGCTCCTATAAAGGGCACATGTCTGGTCTGAACTGACAGAAGGTCTACTGTGGTACAAGTGACAGAAAATTTAAATGGTGGTTACAGGAGGGATTTGTCACAACACAGTGCATCACACCCTGCTGCATATGGGGCTGCATAGCTGCAGATCGATCAGAGGGCCCATGATGACCTCTGTCAACTGCGAAAGCACCTACAATGGGTACCCAAGCATCGGAACTGGACCTTGGAGCAGTGGAAGTAGGTCACCTGGTCCGATGAGTCCCGTTTTCTTTTACATCACATGGATAGCTGTGTACATGTGCACCGTTTACCTGGGGAAGTTATGGCATTTCACGTCCATTCATGTGGATGTCAATTTGATCGGTGCCACCTACATAAACATCGTTGAAAACCAGGTACACGTCTTCATGACAACGTTATTCCCTGATGGCAATGGCTTCTTTCAGCAGGATAATGTGCCCTGCCACAATGCACACATTGTTCGGGAATGGTTTGAGGAACATGATGAAGGGATCAAGGTGTTGCCCTAGCCTCCAAATTCCCCAGATCTCAATCTGACTGAGCATCTGTGGGATGTGCTGTACCAACAAATCCGATCCACAGCGGCTCCATCTCGCAACTTACAGGACCTGAAGGATCTGCTGCTAATATCTTGGTGCCAGATACCACAGGACACCTTCAGGGGTCCATGCCTTGGCAGGGCGGCGCTGTTTTGGCGACGAGGACCAACAGCATATTAGGCAGGTGGTCATAATGTTTTGACTCATCAGTGTATATAAATAGAATGTGATCAACAATATAAATAATAATGGTAAAATATATAACAATACAATAATTTACATGCAGACAATAAAACAAATAAATAAAGAGATTATGTGGGGATAATATCACCCTATGCAGACTCTCAGGCCGTGGAACTGGTTTGAAGATGGATCCAGACTTTAAGTCAGTTTTTTCTGACTGAAGGGTGTCACAGTGCTGTTGACTTTGATTGTATTCTTCATTTTTAAAATGTTTTTTACATTTGCCATCAAACCATTTGGTTTAAGTTTCTTATTGTTTTTAATTAATTGTTTTCCATTAATTGCTGCTTTTTGGAATATTTCATTGATGTTTTCGACTGCCAGATTAACACCTGTTTTGTTTTGATTGTAATTATGTTTTGAGGAAAGTATAAACATTTTATTGGTTACATTGAAGTTAATTGCTTCTGTAAATTGCTGTTTGCAGTAAATTGCTGTTCCGCACATCTGTGGTTTAGGGTATACAGTTTCTATGGGGTCCGTGTCTGTGCAGTTGAGATGACAATGATGGGGGGGGTTGGGGTTAAGGCCTGACAGTGTACAAACTGAGGTATGGAGCAGATCAGTGACCAAACTAGTCTCAAGAGCTGAGCAATATGTGAACCGGCCAACGAAATCTCCTTGATCCTGCAATTAACAATGCACAGATTCAAGGCTTGGCAGAGATGCACTAACTCTCGCTTTCTTGTTTACAATGTGGTCAGAGTCGCTTCTCTGTTTTGTACCTCAGTGTGAGGTACAGAGGAGCCTGTCCAAACACATGGCTGTTTCCCTTTGTGTTTATAAAGTCAGGCACTGAGCCTGTCCTGCTGTTGAGATCTCCACATAGCAGCACATTACCCAGGGCCTGGAAATGGCTTCAAAGTTCTTCATTTCAGTTGGAGGACCAAAACGAGTGGTGTCCCATTCATCATATTGATCTTAATTTGGGCCCCACTGTTGTTTACCATGAAGCTTTTCCTGTTAGTGTTGGTACAAATAGTTGTCACGTCGTCCACATATATTCCCTGAATGGTGGTAGGTACAGTCTGGGCTTCTGGTGTTCCACCGCCTTCTATCTACTATGACACTGTAATAATCCACCCTATTGCCATAAGTGAAGGCCAAAGGTGCTTACCTCCAGGCACTGCCATGTGGTGGTAAAATCAAAGGTAGTGAAGGACAGTTTCAGGTCTTGAAAGTAGACCTGGATAGAATCTGTAATGGTTGTCTGGAATTTTGAAGAAGTTAAAAACTGTGTGGAAATGGATCTGAAGCCAGATCATATTTATGAGCTCCAAACACTCAGAGAAGCCAGGAACTCTTTTGCAATGTTGTTTAGATACACTGCTTTTCCAGGTAATCTGACAGCCTTTGAGCAATGCTGAAAAATAGATTTCCGTCAACATTAGAGTGGCAGACTGGACAAAATTGACTAATGTCCAATAAATCTTTTTCTTTTGGAATCAGTAACCCTGTGCGCTGGGATGAATTGTGTCTCCCATGGCTTCTCATTAGTCTCCATAGAAAGCAGAGAACATCTGGTGCACTTTTGTATAGCCGGTGTGGGACACTCTTGGCTGATGAGGCTCTTGCCCTTTTAACCATTTACTTTCTATTCTGGAGGTCCAGCAGCCATCTGGTGTGTGGTTCAATAGATGGAATATATACAGAAATAATCATTTCCACGAGCCTCTCGCTGCCTGTGTGCGTCCGTTCCAGGTGGTACTCCAGTTCCTGCCTTGATGCCTTCAGACATGCACTCTTCTCCTCGGTGTAAAGCGCTTTGACACATTTGAATGGGTATTTGTAGAAACGTGTTCTTGCTCACTCTTTCATTTTTGTTTCCTTAGGCTCGCTGATCTGTACAAAGCTGCCAACTGACTTTTTATATGTGTTTGTTATAGGTTGATACCCCCTTTCCTCCACTGTTTTTTCAGCTGCCTCAACTCCCAGACCAAATTTTGATCATTCTCCAGCCATGCAGCTTTTTAGCTTAAAATATTTCTGATTCCTTGTGCGGACTTCAGCACCACTACTAATTAAAAGAAACAAGACTTTTACATCCTTTGTCTGTTTTCACTGTTATGATTGGCTTATGTTCTATAACAATGATTTGGTGACTATGCTGAAGACATAAATGTCATACAATATCGCATGGGTTTGATTCAGGTCATTAAATTGTACCTTGCTTGGCATAAGCCTGGATAGACTCAGGAAGAAAGAATGAAGGCCAGGTGTTTCTTTTATTTCATTTCAGGCCATTTAGCTTTTATAAACAGACTTCCATTAATTTTGGATGCTTTTCTTGGCATCTACGTTGTTTCTCATCCTCTAACTGCAACTTTTCTTTCTTTTAAATTTTTCTAATAAATTTATAATCATTTAAATGAATCATTAATCAATAAATATTTATAGAATTTTTCTCACCAATTTGGAATTGACCAATGTGCTACTGCGTGCTTTGGACATGGCTATGAATCCTGCCACCACACCTGGCTCTTTTACCCACTGCGGTGGCAGTCCTGTGGGTGAACAGCTTGTTAATGAGGTCAAACGAGTAGCAAAATTCACTCAATCTAACAGGCGAACTACAAACAGGAAAATAAAGGTGCACAGAACGGCATCTTGAAACGTACAGCTCATCAGCCCTTGGATGGATGGACTTGCAGCAGATGACCACATCAGGTAAGTAGAAGCAGATCCAGTGAGCACACCATCACAAAAAACAGGTCAGTTGAGGAGTGGAAAAAACATTGGTTGGTCAGACAAATATTAATATACCACCATCAGATCTGCAGCAACTGCATGATGGCCTAATGTCAGTATGGACCATCATCCCAGTGTGAATGTTTTTCACACTACGTAGAATCTATGTCACGAATATTTCAGACTGTGGCCTAGATGGGTGTTCCTATTAAACTGCCCAGTGTGTGTGTGTATATATATATATATATATATATATATATATATACATACACACACACACACACACACATATATGTTTTAAAAGTTGGAAATCATTATGTGTGCTTCATTTCCTTGCTTTAAATTGAAAACCTTTATTGCTAAAGGTAGTGCTATTAATTTATTTATTTAAGCGTATAACTGAAAAATGATTATAATCTAGTTTTTATATTTAAATATGATTTTTTAAAATCTTTTTTTTATTTTAAAGTTATTTTTAAATCACTGTCTTTTTAATCCTAAGGAAAAATTTTGTGCAAATTTGTTTTTACTATACTATACCATTGTGTGTTATTTTAAAAATGGAATATGCAGTGTCACACATGCAGAATAAGACTGGAATGTCAAATATACTGTAATTCTTATATACACTATATGGACAAAAGTATTGGGACACCTACACATTACACATACAGGAGCTTTTATGACATCCCATTCTAAATCCATTGGCATTAATATCGAGTTGGTCCCCCCTTTGCAACTATAACAGCTTCCACTCTTCTGTGAAAGCTTTCTACAAGTTTTTGGATTGGGTCTGTTGGAATTTTTGCCTATTCTTCCAGAAGAGCATTTGTGAGGTCAGACACAGTTGGACGAGAGGGCCTGGCTCGCAATCTCCATTGTAGTTCGACAGGGTTGTGGTCAGGGCTCTGTGCGGGCCAGTCAAGTTCTTCCACACTAAACTCATTCAACCATGCCTTTATGGACCTTGCTTTGTGCACTGGGGCACAGTCATGCTGGAACAGAAAAGGGACTTCCCCAAACTGTTTCCACAAAGTTGGAAGCGTAGAATTTGGTAAGCTGAGGCATTAACATTTCCCTTCAGTGGAACTAAGGGGCCTAGGCCAACCCCAGAAAAACAACCCCATAGCATTATCCCTCCACCACCAAACTTTACAGTTGGCACAATCCAGTCAGGCAGGAAATGTTCTCCTGCCATTCACCAAACCCAGACTCGTCCATCAGACTGCCAGGTAGAGAAGCGTGATTCATCACTCCACAAAACATGTCTCCACTGCTCCAGAGTCCAGCGGTGGTGTGCTTTACACCACTCAATCCAACAATTGGCATTGTGCTTGGTGATGTAAGACTTGCATACAGCTGCTCAACCATAGAATCCCATGCCATGAAGCTCCCGGCACACGGTTTTTGTGCTGATGTTAATGCCAGAGGAGGTTTGGAACTCTCCACTTATTGAGTTAGCAGGGCGTTGGTGACTTTTACGCACTATGCGCCTCAGCACTTGGCGACCCCGCTCTGTAACTTTACGTGGTCTGTCATTTCGTGGCTGAGTTGCTGTGGTTCCCGAACGCTTCCACTTTGCAGTAATACCACTTACAGTTGATTGTGGAATATCTAGGAGGGAAGAAATTTCACAAACTGACTTGTTGCAATGGTGGCATTCTATCACAGTTCCACGCTCGAATTCAGTGAGCTCTTTAGAAAGACCCATTCTTTCATAAATGTTTGTAAAGGCTGACTGCATGACTAGGTGCTTGATTTTATACACCTGTGGCAATGAGACTGAATGAAACCTGAATTCAATGATTAAGAGGTGTGGCCCAATACTTTTGTACATAGAGTGTATCTAATGAACCAGCTGGGACTCACCACATGCCACTGTGAAGAGATGGGAGGGAGATCTTTCAAACAAAGCTTTATGGGCTCAGCAACTCCAGGGTGGTAACCCAACATTGGAAACAAAAACAGAAGGTAAGTAAACCATTCATTGCAGTTGAAGCTGAAACTGGTTGAATACTGAGAGCTGTTCTGTCACCTGTATACAATGGGGGGTGAAAGCAGCATGCAGACAGACCAGCCAGGGAGAAGACAATGGCCTCCATATGACATGCTGGGTTGAGTATCTTTTTGCTATCTGGAGTTCTCCTAGTTGCACTAGGAAGCATCTAGAACATGTCAACACAATATTTCTTACAAGTTGATTTTCGATTAGAAGATAAGAGCACTGTCGCTATGGTACTTCCTTTTGTATTTACCTTTGTCGTGGCTTGGGCTCATAGGTGGTAGTTGGCCTGAAGGTAGTGCAGTCAGGTGGGGTGCAGAAGGGGAATTAATTCAACATCTAGCCACAATAATTAGATTTGAACTGAGGGGAGGCCTGTTTGTGAATTGTATTTGCCTAGAATGATAAAATACTATATATATATATTAATTCACTTTTATATTCTTCTTAGTAAAAAGAAAGCGCATCTGAATTTTATTCGGCCTTCTGTGGTCTGGGGTAGATCCAAACCAGGGCTTGGCGGTAACAGTATAGTCTGCACAAGACACTTAACACTTAACCTGGTGCAGTCAGCAGGATCCACTGATTTCACAACCAACCACATTAACCATGAATAATCAAGCACAGCATCTAGCTCTCCCACAAGCACCCCAAATAGCCGACCCCAGTTATTTGTTTTTGTGCACTGCTTGGGCTCCCCCTCTGAATGGTGGATGTAGGTGAAGACGTGAACCCAGAATGTCGGCTGAACTTGGGGGATCTGAGAGAACAGATCGAGGGATGGGCAAAGCACTGAACAAAGAGGTGCGACATTCGGTGGCCACGTCAATAGAAGAATAAGGGCCTGTCTTTTGTATGGATCCTGTACGGATTGCGGTTCCCCCAGAGGACTTGTGCCCCAGGAGAAGGACTAGCTGAAAGAGTAACTATATCTGGAGATACAGGCTCCACTGACTGCCTTCAGGAGAACCATAGCCAAGAAAATATGACAGCAGGTCTCTCTCCCCTTTACCATTCGCCCCCAGGTGAGGAGATCCCTGTGGGATCCCCAGGGGCAGCCTATTTGCCTTGGCTCACCATGTGCAGCACGTGCCCAGAACATGGCTGTGAGGAAGTTAGTTTGGCCCATTGCTAGGCAGAGAGCATAGGCTGTTGACAACTCCTCTCC
>JAOVYW010030309.1:8918-20363 GCA_025775045.1 Hiodon tergisus
TGGCATCGTTCATGTTGTAATCCAACATAAAGCTTACATTTAATTTAAATTAATCAAACTGCGAAAAGGAAAAAGCCATATTGGTCTGGTAACATAAGGACTACTCAAACAGACAAGGAAATCAGTGCAGGGCTCCGGTCAAAGCCAAGCAGTCTCAGGGAGGGCGGGGGGATTTGGGGGGGGGTGTGTGGGTGGTCATCGGACCCAACTGGGAGAGATTCTATGGCTAAGATGCCAAAGGCCAGTTCTGCTTCCTGCGGAACTCACTAAATAGCAGTCTTTACAACCAATATGAAAAGTCACTTTAGTTCCGCCTCACTGCTTCAAACTATACTATAATAATTACTAAAAGGAAAGCCACAAAATGGAATTCAAACTGTGACTCATAACGCTGGAATGAACATCCAGATTTATTTTTGCCCTGAAAACGCATCATAAAGATTCATACAAGGCCAGAATTCACAATACATATTATTACTCTTAAACACACACACACACACACACACACACACACACACATATAAAACACTAATGTGCACATCACTGAGACCGAAGGAGTGACACGTCCCTCTCGACAGCACTGCCCACCTGCAGGCGTCTGGAAAGCCCTGTTGATTCCCAAACGCAAAATCCTGCACCGCCACTTTGCTGTTCCCGTCACGATTGACAAGCGACATTATTTGAATTGAACCTGAAAAATTCACATCAAAGGCTTCAGTCTGAGTTACCCGAGAGGCAAAATATTACTTTTTTTACTGGCGGGAGGAAATGAATGACTATTAAAGAAACAGCAAACAGTGAAATACTCTCTTACAAAATTTTCTAAAATTGTGTTCCTTCTTGCAGACAACACTCGGTGTCACAATATTGTGTAACAGTAAAAAATAAAAATGACTACAGCAAGGCTAGATATATGACTACAACAGGACCTTAGTGATTTAAATGACATCATGCCCATAAAATAGGGATGTTCTGCAGTGAAATACCAGTATTCCAATACAGTGACAAATCACGGTTGTTTGCCCTCGATACTTAATTAAATGCCCGTGAATGACTGAACACAACCATCCGAGGACTGCATATACATTTTTTATTTGTCAGCAAGTGTTGCGCTCTTTGCAGGTAAATCTGGGTTTAAATGAATGACTGTATCGGATGGCTGTGTTTTCGAGAGTGTGTGTGTGTGTGTGTGTGTGTGTGTGTGTGTGAGTGTGTGTATGAAACACCTCCAAACAGTTTCTAGCCTCTGTGGTCCTAATAACTTCATTTTCCAGGTTGACCAAATTATGAAATGGTAGTTTATTCTTTGTTTTCCTGATCATTTATGGTAGGCATGGTGACAGATAATCTATGGGGAACAAGTATATTTTAATAATGAAAATAATCGTCTTTTGAACTTTGCACAACATAATGTTATTTAACAATATACTACAATATAACAACAAATACCAGCAACCATGTATGTCTGACAATAGAAATTCCCATTTTGGAGAGAACACCAACACGATAATAGAGTTACTCTGCATTAAATCACTTTTCCCCTGCAGAAACAAATTTTAAAACTGTCATTTCTAAAATTGAAATTCCATCACATGCGTTGGTGTTTTGTCGTTTGATAGAGTTCTGAGACTTCCACAGTCCCATTTACTTTCAGGTTTTCTCAAACCTGTCATTCGGGGGGCTTAAATCAATTCTTCTGATGTAATAAAATCCAAAATTTCAAGGAATAAGCATGTGCCTACTATAGCTGTGGTTTGTTTTAGAATCCCACCCTAGCTTTCCCTCAAAGCCCACATCTCGTTTCCATCAGCCTCTTTCAATACAAAGTGAGAAAAAACACCCACCTAACACTGACATGCCCCCCACCTTCCTCCCATCCCGCTTTACATCATTGCTGCCTCTTTCTGGTTTGTTGGCGTTAGCTGTCGTGGGCAACCAGGCCCCCCCCCGTTGCCAGGTGGGTCTGGCTGGGGGGGTTTGCAAATGGCGGTGAGGCAAAATTAAAAGCTTCAACACTGCGGCCGAACGCGACGTTGTCCTGGCACAACTGGGTACAGGAATTCACCGTCCATCACACCTCCCGAAACCCAATCTCCCAAAGGACAGCTGCCGAGAAAAGCCGCAAGGCAGCAGTGTAGAGAAGTCCCGATTCTGACACGTGGTCCGTCCATTATCTGACTTATCTCGACCAGAGAACTTCAGAACACAACCATGAAACATCACAGATAGACACAACAACAACAAACAACACTGTATTATCTTTTTAAGTAGATGAAAGGTAAAATGAGAAAGGGCTGCAGAGTCTTTGACGGCACAAAATGGAAAACGAGTTATAGTATAAGTTTAAGCACTAGTAGAATATTTTAGTATATTAAATACAGGATGCAGGGACAAGCACTCCAGGAGCATACCCTCAAAAAAGCTTGGCGAGTGAAATCATTTTATTTAATGATAAATATGTATTTAGTTAGAAACATCTGTGGATATAGCATCATTAGACTTAATTCGTAGATTTTTCTGTTTGTACAAATAACCGATTGGTTGGATGTACCATTCAGGAACTTTTGGGGAACGTACACAGGAAAATGCTTGCATAACCTATCAAGACCCAACCAAATCTCACATGAAATAAATTAAAAATAATACACACTCACTGGGATGGTTATGACTAGATAGAGGAAGAATCAATATTTTATAAAGGCTACTTGTTTTTCATAATTTAGCACTGAAACTCCTAACTCACGAAACGGCTGCCAATCAAAGGCATTAAGAATTGAATTATTACATTTAAAAACTGAATTAGGCAAGCATGCGGTTCAATGAAGTGGCCTGTACGTGGAACGATCTTGTTCTACCATTACTATCCCTATTTAATTCCCCATTTTTATTTTGACGTGTACTTTAAAAAAATAAATGAAAAAATAAATAATCCCCTGCTACCCCCTTTAGAACCATATCAAGTACCACCAGGGGGTCACGACCCCCAGTTTGAAAAGCGCTGAATCAGACCATAAGGTAATAATCAATAAAATAGTTTTCCTTCAGTAAAGGCAGTGCCTCAAATGAGCTCTTACAGTCAATGGTTTCAAATAATAAACACCATGGCAGAGGTCATAGCACTAGTAAAGGATGGATGGATAAAATAAGATAAATCAAGCCAACCGAATCGAGGATAAGTTACTTTATTATGAGATACCGCTGCACACATCCCCGCAAAAAAACCCCCCAAAAAACCAAACAAACAAACTACTGTCTGTGTTATATTGCATCATTTCCCGGTCTCTAAATTCGCATATTGACTTACCTAGTTAATACTGTCGTATCTCAAGGATTGTGCCTTTCATCACAAAACACTGAAATCAATTTCAACCTCAACTAGAGGCAGATGAAGAATCTGAAGATGAGAAAATGACCGTGGGCCACTCGGGGAAAAGAAAAACATGGACCCTTTTTGGTAACCTCCATTTAATACAATTTAATACAAGAGCTGACTGTATATTAACATATCTTATAACGGAGAAAAAAAATAAAAAAAAATAAAAAAGAAAAAAAGAAAAGAAGAACAGTAAAACCAGATACACTTTCTAAGGAGGGAACAATAGCATTCTGTAAAAAACTAGTAACATGCCAAATCACAATACTGAATTTGCTAGTCTGGTGGTACTCTAAACAAAAGACATACCCATAGAAAGAAAGAAAACATATTTATTTTGCATTAGGAGAGTTCTTTTGGGGGCTAGTGTCACACCAGAAAATTGGAAATTGAAAAAGCAGGAACATAATTGATTGCCTATTGTTGTAATTTGCGATTATATGTCAAAGCAAGTAACTAGTCATTGATCAAAGCAGAATCTCTGAATCCCACACACCAAACGTATGTGTTGCTGTCATGCTGAGAGTTTAGAAAGTGCTGACTGTCTGCAAACTGCAAACCAGTGACTGCTCCTGCACAGTGCACACACTTCCTTACACAGCACTTACAGGATATTTTAAACACTTCACTGATCGCCTACTTAATTACACGTTTTTTCTAACTTTTTAAATACATCTCAATCAATTTGATGCATTGCTGTAGGGTAAAAAAGACAGAATTGATGGAAAAAAGAGGACCGGAAAAATGAAGGTTTAATTATGTTGTCTATTCAATTAACAGGAGCATGTCGGTATAGTCCACAGCATATTATTATATTTACATTTTATTATACGTGTTTGGCTGATTTTGTAGAAACAAACAAAAAATATTTTGCAAAACATTGTACTTAAATACTGATACCATTTTTTGATTTTTTTTTTTTTTTTATTCTACAAAGAGGGTAAAATTTTTATGTAAAAGTGACGTAATCTTTAAAAGTATTCATGTTCTATATGCAATCTTGTCGCAATAAGAAACTCAATAGGGATCACAAAAATCGTCGATAACAGTTTACATTTTTCACTTAATTTCATTTAACGCTGATTGACTGTACACAACCCGACAGTGTCCGCAAATTTACGGTGTTTCAGTAGACTACTGCAAAAGAGCAAGGGCTGTTTTTGTAGTGGTATTATGCGGTTAAACCGAGCATTTAATAACAGTGGTCACCACTAATTTGCTCTTACATTTAAACCACAAGTACCTGCGCCTTTTAAAATATATCAGTAGGTGCGGAGATTACGAAAGCCCCTAGTGGCTCAACTTGTTCTGCGAGCCTCAGTACGTTTATTCTACTTTCTCTTCTCGGAAAACACTGAAAGTAAGGATCACTTTCAAACAATTACGTTAAAAAAACACACTTCTTATCACACTCATTACAAGTAAGCATGTATTTAGTACTGGAATACAACACAATGAATTCAAATGAAGAAAGTCTATTTCGTACTAAAATTATTCCACTTTTTCAGAGAATGATCGAATCCGTTTTTTTTTCTTTTTCTTTCTGTCAAGGGACGAACTGGGGAACAGTTCGACTGATACCGCTCTTTATTAACAAAGCGTGACAGGCTTTCTGTAGTTTGATTTATTCGAAGAATACAAGAAAATTAAACCTTTAGCGTTGTACAGTCATAAATACAAATTGCAGTAGTTCGGGTGGACTAAACCGCTTTTAAAACAATATGCGAGTGTATTGATTGGGGAACAAATTCAGGTTTCGTCTTTATGGTTATTTTAAAACTATAAGTTATCAGTTTAAATTATGGGTTTGAAAAAACTCATTTGAAAAACTGTATTTTGATCTGCCCTATGGTGTTCATTATAAAGTTTCTATGATGTTAAAACTAAAAAGAGTTGATAGATACTTATTATCATGTTTAAGCCACTTGGAAATATTATCAATTCCAGAAATCCCCGACTCAGACATGTCCAGTTACTGAAACGGTAGGAAATAAGGTTACCATGATTGTCATCATTGCAAAACGTTTTCTTACAAGCTAGCGGATAACAGTCAAATATAACGTATATAATAATAGGAAACCATAAAACACTAAGAGAAACGAATCGGCTCACCTAGTGTTTTATAAAAATCACGTTTATGTAGTGGGGTGTCACACAGCTATTTAGATACAGCCGGGGGTTATTTAATTTCCTAATTTCATCATTAATTAATCATTAACCAGCTGAGTGCTACAGAGGAAACATTTTAGTGCCCGAATATCACTCAATGTACAGTGAAATGTGTATTAAGGCTACACATAGATTATCGTTCAGCGTGTGACCGTGAGCTACAAAACGTCCCAAATACTGTACAGCGAAAGGGGTGAGCCACAATCCTAATCTTCACATACCTCGACATACCATTGCTCTAAAGAAACCATAATTTTCAGAAGTAGACACAGCCATAAATAGAAACAACCAACATACAAAAATTGCGACAATTTGCTGGATGCGCTTCGGAAATTAGTATGCATTGTGTTTTGATTATACCGTGTAGAATGCAATTTTTTAACATGTAGCCCACAACATAGTCGGGGTAGATTTTATCGGGTAGAATAGCATTCATTGTAAGCAAATACAAGGCAGGTCTTACGTTGCATCAACGCTACTGTAGCAAATTTGACTGGGAAACCTCAAGTTTCCATAATACCCATGTGTCATTTTAAACGAAAAATACACAAGTTCACCGCGATTCCATCTGAGTCTCTATATATAGTAGGCTACAGTTCTTACCTTAACATTATAACGGGCATCTGAGTGTTTAAACTCAAGTCTCTCCAGTAGTATCTCAGTCGTCGCTAGTGATTAATTCCAGTGTAGTTGTTGCAGGAGCGAAATAATCCACTGTCTAAAGTAACCGACCGTCTTCTCTTTTAATTTTCACTTTTTTCTTTTCTCTCCTGATTATTTGTATTTTTTCTTAAAGCGACTGTGTTCTTCGTAGCTAGAAGGGAGCACTGGCATTTAACGAGCGTACTTGAATATGTATACATGGAGACATCGGTTATTTTCCTTACGTGACTGTGTTCTCTCTTCATAACCAATGTGCTGAATTGGTTTTGTGTTGAGACCGACTCTCTCCTGCTGAGAGACAAACACAGACTGTGGAAGCCGGGGAAAGAAACAGCGAGGGGATGGAAATGTGACGTCACATACAGGGATCAACTCACTCCCAGAGATCGACTCTCTTCTTAGTTCAATGAAGGTTTTTTTATTCTAGTTTTAAAAAAAAAGAGTTACCACCATTCATCGTGGCTCTAAGCACATTTGGACACGAACAAACTGATTTGAGACAAAGCGGTATGCCGGCTACCTGGACTGAAAATATTAAGCATTTATGAATATTTACGCTGGCACTGGGAAGTATGAATTCCAGTTACGGTTCCTAAACGTAAACATTTCTTCATTGTTCGCCTTTTATCGACTTCGTCGCAGGTCTTATGATATTATTTCTTACTGAGCAAATGCCGTGTCTGTGTCTGTGTGTGTGCCATGGAGAGTGTGAGTGAAAGATCTGTCTCATTGGTTGTAGACGTGTGTATCAAATTAATGTTCTAATGTGGCATGATGGTCGTAATTTATAAACTTCAACCGGACATTATTTAGCCTTTTTTCTATGTAAACCATTTTCATGAAATGCTGACATAAACACCCTATCCATAATACAGGTGGATTGTTTATTTATTTATTTATTATGGGGGACGTTGAGGAGAGCGTTATCTGTACAATTATACAGGTAAGTTCGAGTGCATTTTACGAGCATGATCTACCACAAACCGTTATTGTGGTGCAGCTACCCAGCCCTTTTTAAATACGAAATTAAGCATAACTCGAATCTTTGCCTTCTTCGGGTAGGCTACCTCTTTTAAAAACCGGGAAATCCTTAAACGTGTATTATTGTTATAATGTATTTACTGTCACGGCAATAAGGGACAGTAATTAACACCGTATGGAACCGTTGCATTTTATACATAGAATGCACGTTGAAACGGTTCCATTTCTTAAATTGCTTTTAGAATAATTCACCCATCACTCTCGCTGGCATATATAAAAAATACTATTCTGGTCCCAAGGTTAAAAAATTGAGAGCACGTCCCAACATTGGATTGCTGGAATACAATAGAGCAATACAATACAATACAATACCATTTTTTTTTTTTTAATACGTGCAATAGGATTTAACGTATACAATGACACTGAACTATTCACGCCTCTTTCTGCTCATATTTGACTTTTTCGTTGGAATGTTTTATTTTAATATTTGGTTTATTTCCATCTTTTGGTGTGAAATAAATCTTCCCTGCAGTGTAATAAAATGAATGCAATAGACCATTGTCTGAAATCTGAACGTTGACGTCCTCTCAATTAATACTTTTTCATTGTGAGCTATCAGAGTACACAATTGTATCAGAAATGACTGTACTACAGAACTACAGTTGAAACATCTATGCGTAATAACACCATCATTATGAATAAATACACATTGTGAATATACAGAATTTAGAGGCATTTAATATAAAGTGTTTCTTAAAACTTTAATTAGACCTTGGATCAATAAGAGTGATCACTACAGCCGTTCACTGCTGCCTTAAATCACACTATGGAATGAATAAGTTATGACAGTTTAAAGTGCTTTAGAATTCTATATCTTTTTTTGTTGATTATTTTAATTTGTTTTAAAGAGACAATTCATTTTGTGATGTTGATTTTTGTTCAAGTCAGATCAGATGTGCAAGGCATCTGGAAATCAGGATATAAAAAATGTTTTGGGAACGAGTCAGGTGACCCCTCCAAAACCAGATGGTTATGGGTTCAACACAACCAAGAGATGCCAAAAAAAAAAAAAATGACACAAAAAGGTGGTGTGCCTGTTAATACAGTATTCTTTGAGAATATATAATTAATTATTCTTCTTTGAGAATGATTTGGTAAATCATACATAACATAACTCATATATCAGATGTATGAAGTCTAGATGAAAAAGTTGGTTCATTGGCTTCTAAACTAAACACTGTTAATAATAAATTAATTAATTAATTTTAAAAATCCCCAATTCAACCAGGCACAGGAAATATTTATATAATAAAATATAAAATTATAGGTCACATAAAGAGGGTGTCTCCTAACTCTTAACAGGTCTAGGGACCATACTTGAATAAGGTGATAATAACTAGATTTACTGTTACTTTATGTTCTTAACACAGGGGGAAAAAGTGATCTAAAACAGCAGCTGCTGATAAATGATAACCTGGGTGAGGTTTATCCCCATCACTAAATGTATCACCTGTGGTCATTCGCTTGGGATTTTCCTGGATAATCAATAAACTATCCCTTCTTCAAAAATAATCTGACTCACAGCTAGATTAAATACGGTATTTATGTCCTCAGAAACCTGAATAACTTATTTCACTATCCGCCAATATCATGAACAGTGTGCCTATATTTTACTCAAATTTTATCAATTTAGGTACACTAAATCAGAAATGGTGGTGCACAAATAACATTAATCAGTACTCAAATTGCAATCTTCAGAGCACAATTCACAGTTGCTCGTCCTGGTTTATATGTTTGTGAAAATTCCATTCATAGCATAGGGTACTAATTGCCTCCTGTGTTGTCTCAGCCCTTGCACATTTCTATGACAAGACTCTACCCACTGCAGACACTTATTAATATTACCTTTGGGGAGCATTTAAATCTACCCAGTCTCATGTCAATATGACTAATAGTAGCTGAAATAGAAAGCCATTCATTTTCCACTTTGTACAGTAGCCATATTGCTGTGATCGATGGCCTCCAGTCATGTATCCATGATGAGGTTCTGACCAAAATCTAATCAGCACTTTTTCATAGGCAGGCAATTATTATGTGGGCTTTACATTAAGTTTCCCCTTCAAATACGAAATATGAACCATCACTAACAGAATATTTCTCTTGAAGAACCCCATAAGCAATTTTGCTAAATTGTGAGTCTGACGTTGAGCATCTGAAAATCCTATAGACATATAGAGTCAGACATCTATCCTCTCTTCCCTTAGATGTATGTATAGAGCTGAACTTTTGTATGTATGCCTACTCTTTTGCAAACTTTTGTCTACTTTTTAAAACACAAAAAAATTGCTTGCATGTAGTCGCTTGATTTCACGTGACTGCATAAAACTAATGATTTGCTTGGTAGGTAGCCTTTTTGCAGAATTGTGTGGCTATATGAAGCCTGCAGCTCACATACTCATCCTCCCCAGGGACTAGCAAACAATTTTCTCTACCATTGCTCTTTGGTGTGTCTGCTTGTACTTTGGTGCCTTTTTGTGCCTTCTAGTACTCACACCAAATCTTGCTTGGCTAAACTTGATCTGCGTGGCTCATCATCAGTTTTTGCTCTGCACTTCAACACCAACCTCGACACTGACAGGTTGTTCCAACATCAACAGGTCATGATGCTCCAACGTCAACGTGGCTAAGATGTTGCCTCTGCTTCAAAATTCTCAGTGCTTTCAGCGTTATCAAGCAAGGGAACTCGATGTTAACGCAGTCTCAAAATTTTCAACACCAAGCGAGCTTTACTGCTCTCAACATGTATTACTTTCTCGAAACAATTTTGACAGTTGGTGTCAGTTTCGACATTTAGGCATCTGCTTCAACGTTTTCAAGATCAGTCGCATTTGACAAGATCTACAACCTGTTTAACAGGCAACTGGCCTCCGCTGAAAGCTTAGAAAGGTGTCTTCAGGAGAGCCTGACGCCTCTAGCTCCTCAGATGTTGGATGATCAGCTGGGCCCAGTCACTCTCCCCATTCCCCCGTGCCCATCCAGCATAACCTGTGGAACCTCTCCTGGCTCTCCAAGGAGGCTGCTCTGGTGGCACCCCAGCCTCAAATGCAGCCAAGCTTTCAGACACAAATAAGTCGGCCCTCCTAGACGCGGTCTTCACGCCAGGCTGCACAACGATACGTGGGCGTGAATTAAGGCCTTAACCGACAGCGCCTAAAATTAGGCAATGCGGCAAAAGTAATGCCCCAGGCACAATCCCTGACCTCTGGTTTTTCATGGGCTCAGTGCATGTCAATGCTCTCCACAGTGAAGACCGTTGATCGCCTGCATACCACCACTGTTCCACTACATGGTCCAGGTGCTGGTTTCAGATCCTCATGCTCTCTGTGCCTAGAAATGCAGAATATATTTCTGGTAAGGACCATTTTTGCGTGTTCCACCCTCCGATGAGATCAGTGGGTTTTGGTCAGAGTACTTCCGGGCTTCCAAGTAAGATTTTTGCCAGGTCAATCCCTATTTGAGCCACAAGCAGTTGTTGACCTTGAGGCAGCTGTTACAGTCCGTCCATCCAGGTGACTGGATCGTGATGGTGGAACGCTTACTTACCAGGTTTTACTATTTCTACAGAAATCAACAAATCAATACAGAAACTCTGAATGTAACAATTATGTTGAAAACTTAATTAGGAAAAACCCCTACAGTTAGGGGGACCGGAGGCTCTGTTATACTGTGGGGGGAATATTTCCCCCTTAAAGGAAAGGGTCACTGAAAATCATTACAAAGTTATGCTGAGTGATCACCGATATGAAGGTGAAACATTTCCATCCTGATGGGTGTGGTCTGTTCCAGGATGACAATGCCCCCATCCACAGGGCACGAGTGGAAACTGAATGGTAAGATGAGTGTGAAAACGATGTGAATCAGATGCTATGGTCTTCGCAGTCACCAGATCGCAACCCAAACTCCAATGGGATTGGACAATTGAACACCTATGGGAGATGTTGGACAGCGCTCTCCTCCACCATCAACAATACACCAAATGAGGGAATATCTTTTGGAAGAATGGTGTATCATCCCTCCAGTAGAGTTCCAGAGACTTGTAGGATTTATGTCAAGGCAAATTGAAGCTGTTCTGGCAGCTCGTGGTGGCCCAACACCTTACTGAGGTCTACTTGGTTTTCACTTAAATTTGTCACCCATCTGTATATATTACATATTAAGTAACATTTCTTTCTGTAATCTGGAAGTAATAAATTCCTCGT
>JAOVYW010030330.1:2260-14316 GCA_025775045.1 Hiodon tergisus
TTCTTTATTGTTTTTATCCCCCCCCCCCCCCCCATTGAAAGCATTCCAGAGGAAAATGTACTAATGACAACAACTTCCGAATGCTGGCCCAGGCAGGAAGGGGGAACTCTTTAGTTTCATATAACCTGCCGGAAGTTTGCATGGATCCTCTTAAAACAGTGTCATAGAACAAATACTAAGATGTACAGAAGATGATTTACACAGGGGCCAAATACAGTACAGGTAGCAATTCTTTCTCAGTATAGTTTACAATTATATATTTCCTTAGTTAATGGCTTTATTTCAGGTCTACTTGCATTTATCCATTTGTACAACTAGATAATTATTTAATTATTCACTCGATGAGAAGTTATGCACTGCTGCAATTTTTAAAATTATATTAAAACACTTCTGGAGAAAAATGTTATTGATGGACAACTATTTTGCACATTGCCAATTTTTTATTTCAGCTGAGATTTTTCCCCAGGTCACTGTTGAACCGCGATGCAGGGCATTATTCCAGACAGATGCCAACGCATCCTGTTCTAGATGAATAAGTCTGGGTTTTTTTTCTTTTAAAGTAGGTTATCCTAGTTTCATTTCCTTGATTGCAGTTTTGAGAATCACGTGGTTTATGTGGTTCAACTGGTTAAATGTGAGTCCATATGAGCAAGAAGCAGAACATGGAAACATGTGGTTCAGTCTGACACACATATAATTTACAGTTTAGTGGCTTATCAGACGCTTTTATCCAAAGTGACATATACAGCTCACAGTTTCTACATTCATCCACTCATACAACTGGATTGTACAACAGGTGGGACTTGAACCAACAACCTTTCAGCTACAAGCTGTTCACCTGAACATCTACAACACCAGCTGCCCGTTCTCTAGTTCTCCTTACTTTAGTAATCTAGGGAGGAGCCTGTTTTCTGTGCTATAGCTGCACGGGCCACGACTGTTTATATTTATATTAGCATTTATATTATATGCTTATATTAGCAGTAAAATTTTAATAATAGAGAACAAGAACTTTGGGTATAAGGATGACTCCAGAAGAAAAGTTACTTTTGAAGCATGCACATTATTCATTCAGAAACCAATTCAAAGAAAGTAAAAAGGGTCTTTTCTGACATCGATGCCTAGTGGTCATGTGGCAACATCTGGACTCCAGTGTACCAAAAAGTCCGTCAAAGAGGTGACTTTCTGCGAACAGCGCAGCTGTGGATGTTGGGCATTGTTCTCGCTCTGTTCCTCTTCAGTGCCTACTGTATTATACTATAGACACAAAACAGCGGTTCCGTTCTTGTTTATTATCATTTATAATGACTTAACATTTTTGCAATGAATGGCAACATTTCGTAAGAACATTTTCTTTTCTTTTTTATAAATTAGTAATTACGCACACGTGTAATTATTTTCACGCCACGATCCAGTCCGCTCGTAGTCCCTATTTTCAATAGAAACATTATTTCTACAGAAATTCCAAGGGCACAAAATTACATTTAGTTCATAATGTATCGATTGAGGCCACTAAATGTTTAAGCTCAGACACGTTTTCTTTCCCACCGCCTATAAAACTGCCCACACTTTCAAGACTAATGTTACGACCAACTTCGAAGAACCGCAACGGGATTGCATCAACGATGAAACTACAATACGATATCGCGAATAGGAAATAAATCACTTTCTCAAATTTTATATGGTCGCCCCTTAAGTGTGGCTGTTGCGTAGAGCCAGGGGGAGGGGTAAGGGTTCCTTTGTTCCTGTGTTAAATACCTAGATTTCGGCAGCAGAGTGCAACACGGAATGGGTTAACAGAGAAGGACGCTTTTATTTTGTGAATAGGAAAAAAAGAGTGGAAGGCTCAGTTTTGGTTTATTTGGAAAGCTCTCCAGAGCATCCCGTCTAATCCAAAGAAACAAGGACGCGTGCGAGTGTTAATAGGTAAGGTTCCTTGCATGTTTAAACGTTTTTTCAAAAACATGTTTTGCTGTTTACGAGCAACTACATGCAACAACAACGTAACGTTACTGGCTATTGTGGCATTATTTTGTACATACGCTAAGTGTCTTGTTTGCTAAACAATAAATGTCGCATTCCTTCTTGGAGGACAAATTTATTGTAGTCTAGACAGTAGTAGGCTATTCGCATTTTGACGAACTAGACCCAAGAAGCCACATGAGCAAATGCACGCATCTGTTATTCAGAACCAGGACTTGATACCTGAATGCGCATTGCTGAGGTAATTTTATAATTGAACAAGCAAGCTAACTGCCTTGAAATTTAAAATGCATAGCGTTTGCTAAACTGGTGCAAGTTAAATTGTCCAGACAGTGTAACGGTTAGTTGGTGGAATCTATTTTAGCAGCTTTTGATTTAATTGAACTGTTGTTAACAACAGTATAGCTATTATATATATATATATTAACCAATTAATCCATACCGTGCTCAATTTAAAGTTTAAAAGTCCCCTGGTAGTGAGGAATTGCAAAACTTTTAATCAGCCGGGGATTCCACTCTGCTCGTAGGTAGCTACCGTAACGTTTCAAATGAGGTATTTTACTATTATCGATAGAAAATGAGTGCTTTTTAGATAATTGTTCGAACCCGAAAAGCTAATTAAATATTGTAAATGACGAATGCATTGATAACACAATAAGCAAAAAAAAAAAAAAAAAAAAACCGTCCCGTGTCAAAAAATATCCGATCATGTTCATAGATCGCCGAAGAAATGGTCTCTAGTGAACATCGCATGCCCATTCAATCCAAGGGCACGAGTATTTAAATAAATATCTGACATTTTAACTCCAGGGCATCAATATAAATTGAGTGGCATTAATATAAATTGAGTGGCATTATATAATAAACATGAAATTAGGTCTTTATTGTGTCAGTTGTCTTTTGCTTTGGGGTAATTCTTTCTCCTAGGCATTAAATTTAAGTTTTGGGAAATAAAAAAATGTAGATGGATGGATGCAGACTGTAACTTGATTCAGATATAGGTGTTTGATTTGTGTGCTAATAGTTACTTGGAAATGAGTTACCTGTAATTTAGTCTATTCGTAGGACTGAAGCTCTCCAGGCTGATAGTTAGGTGATGCCTCTCATGGAACTGTGGACTTTCAAATTTCCCCCCCAACATCAAATAGTGCTGTTTAAAAGTATCGCTTTAAACTACAGTAGATCTGGTCCCAGTAGACTATCCACATTAAAGAAGATGTGAAAGAGAACCCTGTATTGTATTATATTATTATTATTATTATGTTTTTACTTTGTTTTTTTAATTTGTCTTAATAAGCTTTTATGTTCCCTATTCGATTTATTTATTTTTAATTAAAAAACATTGTTTTGTGGGAGCCCAACATATTTTTCTTCTCTTGACGGATGTTTTTAACCCTGTCGTGATCTGTGACTTTCGACTTGTGGGTGGACAGGCAGGTATACTTGCTTGTTGCGACATATCATATGTGGAAATAATGTTCCTCCTCTGCCACGCCTGACTGATCATGGCCTGATGTCGCTGCAGGGAATTTTAGCGCTTTCGTTGAGCCCTGGGTTGCATCCCATATAGTGTTCTTCATCAGCAGTAGCATACTCGCAAGTTTGTGAACCTGAGTGTCTGGGCAAATCTTGGGTTTTAACACAACAATGCAAACGGCCAAATATATGTGGTTAATACCCCCAGTCTTCTAACGTTGCTACAGTATTAGTGTGGCCTGCTGAAGGTGTGCATTAGTTAAACGGTTTTTAATTTGTTATTCCGGTTTATTGAGTAGAACAAGGCTCGCGGAATTGTAACGAGACAAGCTACCTACGTCCATACCTCTAAGGTTACACTTGGTAGCTGGGCTCCTTTTCGGATGCCTGGTGTGGCATTAGCAAGTTTCTGTTGGTGCCGGCAAGATGTAAGAGTTTTAAAGAACAACTTGTTTCCTGAAACAATAGGCTATGACTGTATGGGTGAACTCCAGCAGTTTATAATAAACACTGCCAAAACATTCTGACTGATGTACTGGTTTTAAGACACCTGTGTACACTATATTTAAGGCTAGGACTGCTTTGGTTGATTTAAAAGGTTTGCTGTCGGATCACACTACAAAACGAGTTACTTTGAGCAACCTGTTAGGTATTCTGACCTTTGAAATGAGCAAATGGTATCCTAATTGATGTCAAAGGGATATTCTTCTAAGCCTACTAAGGCTTAAGCTTCTCCCAGGGAACAAAAGTACCTGACATGTTGGTACAAGTGTGAGAGAGAGAGAGAGGCATTCCTTAACGCTAAACACAGAAGAAACGTCAGGGATGCAACTGGGCGTGTCCACTTATCTTAGGTGACACTTGTTAATGAACAGAGTTGAAGTCTGGGCAGGAGCCTTGCTGTATTATTCACCTCTGACGTGGGCATTCAGGCCACACTTTGTTTTGTTAGCACACTGCTATCGATTAATAGCTTTTCCCTGGGAACAGGTTTGACTCTCTTCCCCACCCCATTACATGCTGACTTCAGCCTTTGGTCTTAAACGTATTTATAGATTGTGGGGTTCACTTGGTCAAGTGTCGTGTAGTTGTTAAGCTTTAGGGATCAGATGTTTCGGGGGACATCTGCTTTCACGTGAAGATTGACACGTGTGATACAATGCAGCGGCATTTTCTTAATTGTAGCGCTTTTATAGATTATGCTGCTGATGCATTGCTCTGGTAGGACTAAGTTTGCATTTTTTGCCTGGGTACTTTAAGTTGTTAAATTTACAAATACCTTTCAAAGTATGGACTTCGTATGGAACATGTCAACACTTTGTGAAACGCCCACAAGCTTCAACCCACCTGCTCTGATTGGCCGGTCTGGAAGTTTACTTTGAAATATTTACACAGACAACTGTGACTGATTCTTGTTGAAACCTCTTCAGATGTCACAGGGCTGCCAATGAACGTTCCGGCTAAATCTTCTGTAGGCGTCTGAAACTTTTCCCAACTACTGCCCAAACCACTCCTTGAAATTGATTTTTCAGAGTAAAACGTAAGATGCCCAACAGTAGAAGCTAGTGGATAGGCTTAAGTGGAAGTTTCCTTTTTAGAATTAGGATTGTGCTTTACTTTTATAAATACCGTTTAATTTCCTGTGGACTTCCTGGCATCCATTCTGAAGCGATTATACTTTTCTGCACACACAGAAATTATTTTGCTCACGTTTTACAGGGGAAGTGCATGAAGCCTTCCTTGGCTGCCCTTAGCTCTGGTGTTGAACTCTGAATTAAAAGTTTTGTCAACCATCGCCATCTTGTGGGCAAATCTATTAAGCACTCTTCCTTGAAACGGATGTTTATGACCATAGCAACCTGCTTATGCTGGGTGGGATATTATCTGCATTAGTTTGGATGGCATTCATGGTGATTAGTACAATTTGTTATTAGATTAGTTTTGATCGGTGCTTTGCAAGCGTTGACAGCTATCCAAGAGATTTTCCAACTTTCTTTAGGTGGGGGTGGTCTGGTGCTGGCTCTGGGACCAATATTGAGAACCACTGGTTTCATGATATATGATCGTGATCGTGAAACTGTGATGTAAATATCTCCTTTTACCCATAGGTAATGTCAATAATTGGTGCATGTGATAGTAAAGTGTTGGTTTGGACACCGCTTAGATGTGGGCTCATTAATGTCTGTGTTCAGTAGGGTTGGGCTCATTAATGTCTGTGTTCAGTAGGGTTGGGCTGGTAGTCGTGACTACCGATAGCATGCATGTTTAATTCCAGCCTCACCGGTATTTTGCCATTTCCCCACCAAACAGGGGCTGACGTTCATTAAGTGCATAAAGTGCCAACTGCCACGCTCCAGTGTCATTTACTGCATACCTAAAATTTACATTTTAAATGGTATAGATCAACTTTGGTGGTTGACACCGTTTAAATTAGGCATTTTACATGGTGAACATCTGGATATTAAATGAAGCAAGTTAACTCCAGGAAGCAAATGAAATTAGTACTTTAGACAGGTTCCTTCAGTAGTTCTTTGTCTGCCATTCCATTAAGATGTAGCCCGTTTTTTGCCCTTACAGCGAAAAGAGGCACCATGAGTTGGAGTTTCCTGACGCGCCTGCTGGAGGAGATCTCCAACCACTCCACCTTCATGGGCAAGATTTGGCTCACTTTGCTCATCGTCTTCCGCATCGTGCTGACTGTCGTGGGAGGGGAGACCATCTACTATGATGAACAGAGTAAATTTCTGTGTAACACGCAGCAGCCCGGGTGTGAGAACGTTTGCTATGACGCTTTCGCACCCCTCTCACACGTGAGGTTTTGGGTCTTCCAGATAATCCTGATTACGACCCCCACCATCATGTACCTGGGATTCGCAATGCACAAAATTGCAAGGATGGAGGATGAGGACTACAGAACTGGGGGCCGGAATAAGAGGTCTGTCGCCAGCCACAGGTCCAATCGGGAATACGAGGAAGCGGGGGACGTTGGAGAGGAGATTCCCATGATCACAGAGGACCCCGAGACCAAGAAGGCCAACGAGGAGAAGAAGAAGCACGACGGGAGACGGCGGATCAAGAGGGACGGCCTGATGAAGGTCTACGTCCTGCAGCTGGTGTCTCGTGTGGCCTTTGAGATCTCCTTCCTATTCGGGCAGTATGTCCTGTACGGCTTCGAGGTAGCCCCCTCCTACGTGTGCACGCGTAGCCCCTGTCCCTACACGGTGGATTGCTTTGTCTCCCGGCCCACAGAGAAGACCATCTTCCTGCTCATCATGTATGCGGTCAGTTCGCTCTGCCTGCTGCTGACCCTCCTGGAGATCCTGCACCTTGGGATCAGTGGAATACGTGATACTTTCCGCGGCCGATCGGTCCGCCACCCTGCTCTCGTGAGCAACAGGCCCTCGCTGTGCCGGCAGGTCCCCACTGCCCCACCGGGGTATCTCAGTGCCCTGAAGAAGGACCCGGCTAGGAAACTCAAGGCCGAGTTCAGGGACAACTTGGGGGACTCGGGCCGCGAGTCGTTGGGTGACGAGCCTTCGTCCCGGGAGCTGGACCGCTTGCGCAGGCACCTGAAGATTGCTCAGCAGCACCTGGACCTGGCCTACCAGAATGAGGAGAGCAGCCCGTCCCGTAGTAGCAGCCCAGAATCCAATGGCACGGCTGTGGAGCAGAACCGGCTAAACTTTGCTCAGGAGAAACAGGATGGGACCTGTGAAAAAGGTTAGCCCGCTCTACCCTCGTTGGGTTATTGGATTCTTTAAGAATTCTGTGTCTGTTACCTAGTTATTTCTGTATTTTATCTCTGACTGCCAGAAATACAGTATTCTTCAAAAATTAATGTTATTTATTTCCTAGCCTTTACTGTACAAAATTTCATTGATGAAATTGAATTTGATCTAAGTGCACTTTTCTCCTTACTCTCTCCTCTTAGGAATTCAACCCTGAATGTTCTCCCACTGCATAGCTGACTGCTTTTTCCAAGTGCCCAACTGGTACTCTAATGACAAAGAAGCATGTCTGGGAAAAACTGGGTGGGTGAGTGGGGAGGGGGGGACTGAGTGTGTGTGTGTGTGTGTGTGTGTGTGTGTGTTGGCTAGGCTGTTTTGTGGAGAGTGTTCTAGTCGGTAAAAAGTGCCTTGCAGTATTAAGGCCAGTAAATATTGCAGCAAACCCGAGCCTTGTCTGAGCAGAACCATTAACTGGGTCACTCGCGCACCCCGTTTCTCATCCCAGAGGCAATTCTGCTGCTGTTTTTGTTGAATAGGAACCCTAGAAGAGGCTTCTCATGTAAAGTGGGGTGAAGCCTTAAAAGCCCGGTTCTGTTTACATTCTGTCGAGGTTGTCCTGGTGTGAACCTTCTTAACAAAATATGATCTTTTTGGGTCGGTACTGGACCACAGTGAAACTGAGAAATGGCACTTGTTAGGGCTTCTCACACACAGGGGAAACTGCTGTTATTTCAGATTATTTCATATAAATGACCAAATTCCAGGCATTTATGTCATCCACTTTTATCTTAAAAGTTGCAAACGAATTATATTGTCTAGAGGGCAACACACTGCACAGGGTTAGTTATACAAGCAAGTTGATTTCCATTAGTGTTTTGTCCCGCTGATCCCTCTTGTGTCAAAGCCATACGGATGCCTTTGCAAAGGACCTGGGAAATGCTTGAATGTATTTGATAATCTCAACGTTCTTCCATACTGTTAAACATTGTTTTGTTATTTTTATTTGTTAGTCGTGTTTGACAAGTTTCTCTAGTTGGCTTTTGGAGAGCAGATAATGACTTTGTTGGAAACTGGTTTTTGTGAGAAGATCTGTGAAGAACATGGGTCATACTGAGTTTTTACTGCCATGGCGAAGAGAGGTTTACCTTGTTGCTTTTCTCTCATTTGTTAGCGTCGAACGACGGTGCAGTTGTCAAAGGTGAAGTTATTTAAATAGCTAAAGCATCTCTTTATTAGGAATTTGCACACTTAAAGTTATGAAAGGACCCTTTACTGAAAGGTATTGCCTTTTTTTCATTACCTCTGAAATGGGTACATTAGTTTGGGGGTTTGATGCTTCTCTATGCAGTTGTAAATGCAGACATTGGAGTGAAATTTACTTAATAAACTTAAATTACTTAAAAACCTTAAAAGATGCAGTAACGAATATAGTGGCTTGATTACATCAGACAAGAAAACTACTGATATTGGAAGTAAACGGCTAAATTGCAGAAACAAATGTTTTCCCCGTCGCCAAATATTCTTCTGTGTTAAATTTTTTAAATATGAAACGAGAACGGAACAGAGTAGTGAAGTCATTCCATCTGTTAAATATTCCTGAGATTTAATTGTATTTTTTAAATGTAAAATTTCCAGCGCCACGATTAAATGTTTCTGTAGCGGTGATCTCCATGTTTTTGAATACATTTTGTACTGAAAGTATTTTTTCTTTAACATTTCATATAAAATAAAGATATCATTTTTGAACTAGCCTCTGTTTCCTGTTGTATTTTGTATGGTTGAATTGGATGTATGGCAAAAACTTTTTTTTAAAATGGGTATCCGATTAAAAGCGCACGGTTTTATGGAAAGCAGCTTTAACTTCTGGGTTACATGAATCCAATTTCTTGCACACAGACATTAACATATTTTGTTTCAATTTCTTTCACAGAAGCCTGGGAAATGTGGGCTTTAAGAATACATTAATAATACATGGCTTTCTCATACATTTCTGATATTTTCAAAAGGTAAAGCCTCAGGGGGAAATTTAGCATATTTTGGCACAGCTGGAAAATGCCTTACTAACACTACGCAGTCTAGCCGGTCAACAGACACAGCTGAAATGTTTTGCCCGGCCAACCACAGATACAGGCGCTTTAGGTACAGGAATGTTAATATGGTCATGTAAGAAAAGGAACTATAGAGGTATACAGTGGATGCGTGGAGATACTGTGATAACTGTGAACTGTGTTTTTATTATTCAGATAAAAATATGTATAAGTTTAGTGAAAACTGAAAGATGGAAAAAGCAGAAAAAAAACATTTTTCTCGATTTTCACGATTTTATTTTTTGATGTAAATGAGTGTAATTTATTAAAACGAGTTTAACATTTAAAATTGATCTCACGCAAGACTTACTGTTAGTGGTTTCCTTCATATCTCCATGCAGAGTTAACATCGCATCACAAGGCACTGGAATAGCATGTAAGAAAGCAGGACTCTAAATGCAAGTGCAGTCTTCTGCAATAAGGTTAGGCAGCGTTTCGTATTTGAAGGAGTAACCCCCGTCGGAGGTTGTTCGGAAGCGGAGCGACTTCATGGTTCCGGGAACCGGGGCGCAGCACTGCTTAATGCCCAGGACCGTGGTCATGCGGTCCCAGCTGGAGCAGTTACCGTGGCAGTAGTAGAAGGTGAAGACCTTGGGGTGGATGATCCAGTTGTCCCATCCCAGGGCCTGGAAGGAGATGTTGAGCTCCAGCCGGTGGCAGTCGTTGAAGTCGGGCGTCACCTGGGATGGCCTCTTGAGCAGGTCGATGGAGGACGGTGACCAGGGAATGGAGGACCTTCGGGAGCGGTCCGGACCCCTGGAGCGAATGTGCTGGTGCAGGAAAGGGGTCTTGTCTGCCTCGTTTTGGCAGCCGCAGGTGGGACAGCGTACCTGGAGAACAAAGGGCCCCTCGGCCATGAAGGTGCAGGCGTGCCTCTCCAAGCGGTATGTGGTCCAGCCATCAGCTGCCTGTTTGTCTGGCCCCTCAGCCGCCTGGATCAGTTGCTGGTGAGAAGTAAGTATGAAGAGAGGCGCTGAGGCGTTGGTGCGCAGAGCCTGGTCACCTGCATAGAACCAAAAGTGGGCGGAGCTGACCACTGACTCTTGGCTGTGAGTAGGGGGTTGGAAGTAGTAGGTGAAGTGGCTGGTGGTCTCCTGTTTGGAGGGGCTTAATGCACAGCTGGAATCTGGGGAAATGAGGCGATTGTCATGCACAAAAACATGTCTATCAGAACAGAAGAAAACTGGTATTCAGTTATCCAACTAGGACTAAGTATGGACAAATTGTACTATACTGTACAAAAATTATCTAACAAATTAACAATGTCTTTTTAATTCTGCAAATATTTAGAACAGTACCGCTATAAGTACCATACCCAAAACCATCTGAAACACGTTGAGCCTTTTTTTTTTATCTTGCAGAACACCTCTATGTTATAAAATGTAATGGTTTGCACAGTTTTATTGACTGCAGTCTTCATATTCTTCTCAGAGTTAATCAGTTAACTTCTCTTCCTCACTGTAATGCTCGTCAATTTAGTAGAGAAAAGGGCTCCCTTTCTCAGAATTCCAGTTTAACACAGAGCGCTGCAGTTGCTAGGCATTGAACCCTGCACCCTGAATACAGACACAGCAGGACAGAGAGAGACACAGCTGGACAGAGAGAGACACAGCTGAACAGAGAGAGACACAGCTGGACAGAGAGAGACACAGCTGGACAGAGAGAGACACAGCTGGACAGAGAGAGACACAGCAGGACAGAGAGACAGAGAGAGACACAGCTAGACATAGAGACACAGCAGGACAGAGAGAGACACAGCAGGACAGAGAGAGACACAGCTGAACAGAGAGACACAGCTGAACAGAGAGAGACACAGCTGGACAGAGAGAGCGTGCAGGACTGACCGGAGCTTGGGAAGAGGATAACCTGTGAGGTCTCCTGGCGGATCCTCCTCTGCTCCACCACGGCTTCCCTCGCCACTCGAGACGAGGGAGAGTGGGAGGCTGCCCCAGCCCTCATGCCTGGGGGCCGCTGCAAGCTCAGAGTGGGGGGCTCCTTCACACCCAGTCCGTCCAGCACCCGTTGCTTGACCCAGTCCTGGACCATGCTCTCAGAAAAACCCTCCTCCTGGCAGGTCTTTGTCCACTTTGGAGCCCAGATGACTAGAAGGCAGGCAAACAGTCCCAGGTGTCTGTTACAAAGGGCCATCCCTCCTAAACAGGTCAGAAGACCACTATCAAAATGATAATCAACCAAGCTCCGGGCCTTAATCCAACACGCTATGCCGCTGTAGTCTATCGCTAACTATTTTTTAACAGTAAACGGGCAATGGAGAGGTCACGCAGAGGTCACGCGTCTCGTTCAGTTCTCGCAGCGTTTCGTCAGCTTATTCCAGGTTCTGACTCTGGTCTCTCTCTTCTCAGACGTCTGTGTGCCTCTTGGCCACTGTCCTTGTGCTGTGCGTAATCCTTCTGTCTTCTGAAAGAGTTCCCTGATATGCAGCTGCCCGAGCTGGATCTGCCCACAATCTGTCTGGGTCGCATCACTCCTATCTCTTTGTTGCACTGGAGGCTGAGGGAACTCAGATAATGCAGAAACTAAATGGTTTTTTCAGACATCTAAGCTAACAGGGCCAGCTAGTGACGTGCCCTTTATGTCTTTGCAGTGACATTACAGTGTAAGTCTTTACAGTGACATTACAGTATATGGTGATGTGCCCTTTATGTCTTTGCAGTGACATTACAGTGTAAGTCTTTACAGTGACATTACAGTATATGGTGATGTGCCCTTTATGTCTTTACAGTGACATTACAGTATATGGTGATGTGCCCTTTATGTCTTT
>JAOVYW010030340.1:5692-17801 GCA_025775045.1 Hiodon tergisus
TCACATGTGCATAGAGTAAACTCTAATCTGGTAAACCCCTCCACACAAGGATCGCATGTGCATAGAGTAAACTCTAACACCGTGGCCAGACGCGTCCCTCTGACAATCTAACCTCCAAGGATCTCCTTTCGTCTCCTTTTTGATCCTCTCCACTCAAGTCCTCGGCTACGGGGACTCGCTCTACCTACGCCGGTGCCCGACTGGTCCCGCAGCAGTTGATAAACACGGGCCGCGCGTTCCGGGCAAGGGGAACGGCAGTTCACAGAGCGCAGCGAGCGTGTCCCAAACAGAGGTGACTCTCAGACGTCACTCCCGGTGACGGAAAACTACCGCGGGCGGCCACAGCGGATCCCAGGAGAAGCGAGCGAGAGACTGGAGAAGCATCCCAGGAGTATTCTCTCAGTACTTCTGTCCCCGCTTCACTTCAGCGAGCACCCAGACAGAAAAGTACTGCACCGTGCTTGGCGCTCCGGATCAATGTGCACTTTGGTGTGCGTCCCCCCTTGCATTGGATCCAGGCTCCTTCTGTCCACCGAGGAGGGGACACTTGGTGCAGTGCTGCAGTGCAGCAGTGCTGGCCTGCCTTCCAATGTCACATCAGTGGGGTCACTTTAGGGGGGAAGTCAGCCCCCTACTGGAGCCTCAGTGCCATTACAGAGCAGAGAGATCCCAGCAAGGTTAGACAAGGCTATTACACACAATTCACTGTACTGGGTTCAGTTTGTGCCTGTACTGCCACGATTAAATACGACACTACACTGTGCAAAATACACTGTGAATACAGTCTAGCTTCAGTGGGTTGTTTCAGTCATTTATAAGGGGAATTAGTGGCAAATGGAGATGCCACAGACAACCGACCACACCTTCAGAAAAAGGTTAAAACCAAGCCATACTGTGAGACCATAAAGGTCAGTTATTACACACTCAAGGACATAAATCTTGTATGTAACATTATTTTTGTTCCTTCAATTCTTGCCCTGAAAAACAGATTTATAAATCTTTTAAAGCAGAAAAAAATTCACTGCCTATATAGGACTCCCAAAACTAGGACCATTGTTTAAATATTGATACACTATTTTCCCAAACAAAAAAACAACACAGCTTAAAAGGTGCCTGACAGTTGATTTGAAGGATGACAGACATTACAATATCAACCTAGGAACATTGCCGAGTCTGTAAATGTAAGGTGTTCTGTAAACACAAGCGTGCTTGGGCTACTAATTGTATTATATGCATTCTATATAAACACAGACAGGCCACTCTTATGGCCTATGGGGGTTTCACAGAGGGGCTTAAACCAAACTCGTCACATAGGTTCAGACCCTAACCCTAACTCACGCTCTGCGCTGGGCACCCTCGCCTGTGCCCTTGTCTGCCATCCCGGTAGTTAGTGTGTCTCACCACCCATCCGTCCATCCGTCTTTCTGTCCGTCTGTCCCCTAGCTCTGAAAGAAGAACAGAACACAGAGCCATAAAAATACGCAGGCAGGCTGGTTAATATATATCAGCTGTCCATCACCGAGGGCTATTCAACATTAACTAAAGACACAGCCACAAATCATACTTTGGACAGCTCGATCACTCCAAGTAACATGCCCATCTCCAGCGGTACAACAGAAACACTGGGATTTAACCAAACCCAAAACCTAATCCCTATGCCCTGCCAGCGGCACTACCCATCCCACTGGCTAAGGCCCAAAATAGTCTCTTTTATCTCTAACACTTCAGTTTGTAATGATCATTGACACAGGCCAAGTGGCTGGGAAAAATCCGCTGTGGGCCTTCTTGACATGACTGTAGAATGAGGTGAGTGGATCCCCACCGCTGCCAAAGCAGTAGTGTTTATGTTTGTGTGGAGAAGCCCCTGCTCTGCTATATTTACAACACACAACACGGAAAGGAAACGCTCGGGACGTCGCCATGACATACCGTCACAGGGGGGAAACCTTCTTCCTGTAGGAGTGTGTTGTGGACGGCCCAATCCTGGCCGCATCAGACACAAAGTCACACAGTAGCTGGACCAGGGCGGGTTTTGACCGCTAACAGTGACCGACGTATCCCGGGACTCCAGGGCGGGTTTTGACCGTTAACAATGACCGACGTATCCCGGGACTCCAGGGCAGGTTTCGACCGCTAAGAGTGACCGACGTATCCCGGGACTCCAGGGCGGGTTTTGACCGTTAACAGTGACCGACGTATCCCGGGACTCCAGGGCAGGTTTCGATCGTTAACAGTGACCGATGCGTAGAACGTCACGGCTGATCTCCCATAAAGCTCGGATCGTAGGGCCTTCCTTCAAATACTCACACCCCGACATCTTCCCCAACATGCCTTTCACTGTAATGGGTCATTTGACCTTCCCAAGAGTGTACTTCAGAAAGGAATGTAAATGTTTAAAAAATTATTCACAACAGCATAAAGATTTCATGCTGCTTTAGAAAAAGTTACATTTTGCCCTGCAGTCCAGTAACATTCAAGCCTTGGGGTGTTCTCATTTCCTGTGGACGGTGTCTCATGCTGTGTACAGGAAATATTCCCAGCACTGTAATCGAACCTCAGAGAGCGGCCCTCAAACACAGGATGGAGCCGGATTGGCAGCACACACGCCCATCCAATCAGAGTTCATTCACGACACTTTAATCCAAAATGATTCCACAAACGTATGTAAAAATTAACTGGGGAAAGTAACACCTGAGAGGATTTAATAATGATAATAAAACTTTCGGCAGTTTTCTAAGTGTGCAGCTTCACTAGGAGCCGACAACAAGAGCTTGAAATAGGACCCATCAGCTGTTCTGCACAACCATCCCGGCATCTCACTGACGCAGTTTATATTCACCTCGTATTAATAGTGCCCAGAGTTCCCCCCAGAGAGGGCAGCCAGTAGCTCCTACACATTTAGATATACCGGTTTCAAACACACGCCTTTCTTTACACACACACACACACACACACACACACACACACACACACACACACACACACACACACGCCCCCACACACAATCAGATAATCCTACCCATGGTCCAGAGAGGCATGAGCACCAATCCAAACAGAAGTAAATGCTCATAAACAGATGTTAGGGGGTAAACATCTGACATTTGTCAAGTCTTTTACAGTAGGACGGCGTGTTCTAATGCTGCATTGATGTTTGCCAAAACTATCCATCCACAGAATGTTTTTCACTCCAAGGTCAGAAGATTATTTCAACTCCCAGTTCAGGCTCTTAGATACGTTTCCCCTCATTTCTGTAGCCTGTAACAAACTCTATTGTGAGATAAACGTTACTTGGTGATTCTGAAAGATGAGACACGATCTGCGTGCAAGTTATTTAATTGTTTGGTACCATCATTTTCAGATGCATTATTCAAATATGGAAGATTGAGAACAATGAGTCCTCTGATCTCGTCCAGTTTGGCCCAGGCAAACACAGGTCACTGTTTTCATATTTATTCAACGCAGTTCATTAAACTCTCACCAAATACACAATGCACTCAGAACCATGGGCCACACATTCCCTCAGCGGCCCTGTCTGAACAAACACACACATTTGGGTTTTAGCGCTGCACTGACGCACGTGGCTCTGAACAGTTCGCAAGACACAAGGTCCTCCCCCCACCATGCACCAAAACCACAGGATGAAAGTCTGTAATTCCAGAATCCAGAGAAACATGACAAGGTTCCCTTCAAACGCCTCGGAACCTCGGAGGATCTCTCAAACTCTGCGCAACTATACCAAGAGTAGAGGCAGAGGAAGGAAAGGCTCAGCGGTGGGAGGAGGGTTTCGGGGTTGCAGAGCACTGCGGCTGACATGCTTCAGCAGGTATAATGAATGTGACGTCAGGCTCGGTTCTGCCACCTTGCACTCTGCGTTCTATTTCCGTGTCTCCTCTTGATACTTCATTAATCAAAAAGCATTATGTAACCCATCGTTCCCCCCTGGAATCACCGCCTAACAGAGCATGCCCGGCTGCTTTACCGGATAACGCATACATCACCAGCTCTGCAGGGGAGCGATGATCGTGTGCCTGTCGATGCGTGCGATACTCTCTGCGTACCATTCCGCGAGGGCATGCGTTTCAGTTGTTTGTCTCTCATACATGCGACTGCCAGCCTGCACGCTAACGTCACGCGTGAAGCCGCAACACAACTTTTGCAGTGGCCAGGGAACCAGGGACGTCGCTTTTCATTCCAAGAGAGGCTTTGCAGTTGTTGGCCTACACTCGTGAAAATGTATTCTCATGTATTTAAGTACGGTTTTTTTTTTTTTTTTTAACCGTTATGTAATTTCTATTATACACCACCTTCACAGTGCAGCTAGCGCGATGAGTCATCCCGAGTGGTAAATTAACTGTCAGTTTTCTCCTCACCCCCGAGAGCAGAATGGGTTCTATCGGTTTACCCGCATTCGCGTTACGGATTGAATTTTTATTTGCTAAAGATATTCGCTGGTGTCTTGAGTAAAGTCCCTGTATGAAACCCAACAACGTTTGAATATCCAACGGTACAAACAAGCCACAGCAAACGTTATATTTAATATGCGACTTTCAGTGTTCGAATATACATCTTACGTGCTTCTTTTTCCACCTTCAAAATTTCGTAGGTTAGTCACATTCGGTTGAAGGCAGAGCATTGAAAAGATTAAGGGAATGGGCTCTCGGTATTCCCGCTATTATGGCTGCGGGACAAACGCATAATTTCTCTCAGAAATGCTACTATAAAGTCACAGCGTATATATTTTAGTATTATTTTGTATTCTACTAGGATTTACACCAGAACCAGAAACTTAAATCCCTGCTCGGCCAAATACTCACCAGTGTGTACACATTTAGGAACCGCATAATGTTGCCAAATTTTACGAAGGTGACGCAGATGGATGTAGTTCCGGTGGTGGGGGTATGCTGCCATCTAACGGCTTTCGTTGGTTATGGCAATTGTTATTGTGCCCGCTTTAATTTAGGATGAATTTTACTGAAAATTAGATTATATATTGTATGTGCCATACCGAATAAAAAGACAACACCGATATACTTATTTGTATTTATCTTCATCTATTACCATAAATTATTGATCGAATCAATCGTAATTTCTGTAATATATATATTTTTAAAATCCCATAGTATATATAAGGAACCAGTCGTAGGCCTATCCTAGATAATGTTTCGCGGTCTTTTTAAATTCGCAACGTCATTTTAGCAGCCCAGTCTATCTGATGTATGGGGGCGAGAAGACCTATATCCTATATTATTTTACCTGACTTTTACTTTTTAAAAGAATATTCCCGTTTTCCCGGATTGCTACGATCCGGGGAGAAAGCACGAATCTACCTCTCCAATCTTAAAGGAGTGTGTCCCAGACATAGACTGTACTGTACAGGAATGTTCTGTGCAGGTTTATATCAGTTCCAGATCATTACCAAATTCAATTAAAACTGTGTCCAAACGTCTACAAAGATGATATATACCCTGCAGCCCGCTGTTTGTAACTCAACTCGACAAGCCTCACTTGGGCTGCACGTTATCAAAAATGTGCTCGAAGAAATGAAACGCAATACCGCTTACGTGGACCTTTCGAATTGATTTAAATGGGAGGATAATGTCTTAACATACATTAGTGGGTTTAAAACATACACGTTTTGATTCTGTAATATCTCGTTACACTTACGTCCTTGTGTATGTCTGCATAAAACACATACGACATCAATGGGTTTAAAGAACAAGTCCTTTTATTTCTGACCTGTACCTATAATTTTGTATTGCCCTTTCAAGTCATGGGAAAAACAAGCACCAAATTCTAAATTAAAATTTAACAGAACGCAGTCAAACTGAACACGGAAACGCAAAAAAAAAAAAAAAAAAGACTAACACTGTCAAACACAACAACAAATGATCTGGCACGGATTTAAATTTTGTGCAAGAATGTGAACACTAAACAAAACTAAAATTTGGCAGCTTGTCTCAGTAGTCGTGATATCAGCCTCCAATGGACTAAAGCATTTTTAAAAGAGTCACACTAAAAGAGCCAGATGTGCAAATATTTAAACTACTGTAGTACATCAGATTACATAGCCCATATGCTGGTGGTAAATCACACATAAGCCTTTAAAATAAATTAAAGAATCCATAGTTTAATTTATTTTGAGTTATTTCTTATACAGCGTTCAAGACCAAACCAGTCACTTCGTTCTTAAAAACTAGAGATGATCAAACCTCAATGAAACCTGACTAATTGGCATATGTATTAACAGACTGTTTATATTCGGTTTAATTAAAGAATGTAGAATAAAACCGTATGTGAACTCTCCGTGCTTGTGCGTCAGTGACATCTCTCTCGTGGGGTCTTGGTCTAGAAACCTAGCGTGAACACTTGATAAACGGTGTGATCTCCCTCACATTTCGGAAAGACCAAAAAAACGCTATTCAACTACAAAACTAGGTTCCAGGTAGCTCTTTTATGAAAGACACTGGACGAGTGGGACTTGGGTGGGACTTGGATGGGTGGATGGGCGAGTGGGACTTGGGTGGGACTTGGATGTGTGGGTTTGACGGCCAGTGTCATGGTTCCCTTTCAGTCCACAGGACGGGATAGTGAAGCTGGGGCTTAGGACTGTGCCACCTGCTCCTTCTCCTTCTCCTTCAGCTCCTGCTTGTGTCTGTTGACGGAGAGACACAGTCCACAGTGACGGAGAGACACAGTCCACAGTGACGGGGAGACACACAGTCCACAGTGACGGGGAGACACACAGTCCACAGTGACGGGGAGACACACAGTCCACAGTGACAGAGAAAAACACAGTCCACAGTGACAGAGAAAAACACAGTTCACAGTGACAGAGAAACGCAGTCCAAAGTCACATAAAACATTTGTGTTTTTTTAAGGTAGGTTAGCCAATGAGAAATACATTACGGTGCCCTTTGTCATACCGTCAGAGATATAGCTATAAATCAGAGCGAAAACTGAAATACATGCAAAAAATTACAGTAATATGGATAACCTGTAACAATGAAATTAACCTAACTTACTTAATTGTAAGTGCCACGTACCTGCGATAGAAAACTGATAGACCCCCTATTCCACCCCCAACCTTTCTCACTAGGTCTCCAAAGAAACACCAGCCAAACATCAAAAGCTATTTTCATGTTTTAATTTGGACCAAATGAAAGAATCTTATCTTAACAAAAAATTATGCCTGCTAAAATCCCCCCAGATAATGATTCACTTCAGGATAATGACATTCATTCCTCCATCAAAGCTGTCCTGTTAAACGTTTGAGGGCTCCTTTTCCCGTAAATAACCCTCTCTGGAACAGCGACAGATTCCGGGCCTCACTGCCACTCACCTCCAGATTCTGAAGAGTTGAGAGCTGCCAGCAGCACCCACAAAGAAGTTAACAGCAAACAGGTTCCAGTTTTTTGGGATGATCACCAGGGAATATCTAGACCAAACCAGACCTGGAAGACAGAAAGAGACCAGTCTGTACAGTGTAACCTCATGATCCAAACTCTCCCCAACACAGCAGCTCTGGAGGATCCGTGCTGAACAGCAACTATATTGCCGGAATGACAGTGCCAGTAGCTGTGAAGTTCACGCTTGTGCGAACAAAGAGCACTTACATTTTCAGGGCTGGCCTCTCAATGAAAAACGTGTGGACGGCGCAATTTGACAATCACTTATCTCACTGGTACCATAGGGCTGTAATGCAGCAGACTAGTCATAAGTTTTTACATCAACAGCTGAAAATGGAGACCGTATTCCATCTAGCCGATGGAGGTCAATGATAAACCAAAGCGGTCATCGATGCTTAGGAACACAAATCTTGACAGAGACATGCCGCTAGACCCCAATTGAACAGAACAATCTCTGTAGAAGAGTCTACAGGCCTTTTAAGTGGAGCCAAACAAGGAGAGAGTGAAACCTCAGAATGAACAAACAGAACCCACCAATGAGAGACAGATATGTAAAGTCCTTGCAACAATCAAGACCAAATTATTTTTCACATTTAAAGTTAGGGTGCTTCTCCAAAAGATTTATATTAATAGTAGAGTTATTAGGACCACAAAGACATAAATTATTTTTAGAAATATATATATATATATATCTATATATATGTGTGTGTGTACATACGCACATATTTTATCCTTAACAGGCAAGTCTGAATAACAGAGCAACAGTTATCTTTCACTTTTCTGCTCAGATCTTTTTCAAGCGCATGGACACCTGCCTGGGCACAATTCCTCACCATCTGCCTGGGCACAATTCCTCACCATCTGCCTGGGCACAATTCCTCACCATCTGCCTGGGCACAATTCCTCACCATCTGCCTGGGCGCAATTCCTCACCATCTGCCTGGGCGCAATTCCCCACCATCTGCCTGGGCACAATTCCTCACCATCTGCCTGGGCACAATTCCTCACCATCTGCCTGGGAACAATTCCTCACCATCTGCCTGGTCAATTCCTCACCATCTGCCTGGGCACAATTCCTCACCATCTGCCTGGGCACAATTCCTCACCATCTGCCTGGTCAATTCCTCACCATCTGCCTGGGCAATTCCTCACACAACTCACAGCACCGGGTCTTGCATAACCAAGCAGTGCGGTTTTTCTAATGGCCTCCGGCGTCCCTTGTCCACAAACCAGGAAAACACAGCACACCCCCACCATCTGTTGTGTTTATCTCTGAATCATACCTGTGGCGGTCAGTACCGCGGACTGGGAAAGGCTGAGCTTTTCTGCGGGTCGGGTCATGTCTGCCAGGCCCGCCAGAACCAGGCCCTGTGAGAAAGACGGGTTTAAGAGTTCAAATTATTTTCTCCGACGCTCTCTTATACAAGCAATGTATATATAGCGATATAAACCGTCAGGCACGTGTAACTACACCATGCACTCAGAAGCCAAGCTGATCCGTTTTGGTACATGTGTTTAATATATTCATAAGTAGTAAAGCTTACCCATTTAAACATTGGAGCCCAAAAGAAAACCGTCTTTGGACCTAGAGCGAAAGAAATCGGAGGAATAATGTTTACAGAGATAACCAAGTACACCTAGGGGTTACGGCTCTGTGTATGTAAATATTCGGTTCAGTTTGAAGCAAACAAAAAACCAACAAAAACCAGCGCTTCATAAAGTCAGAGAAATTTCTCCACCTCCTCATACTTAAGAAACAAGGTAAGAAGTCGTTCACCTTTGAACTGAAGTTAGCCTCAAACCCTTGCACTAAGTAAAGGAAGTTACATTTCTTTCTTGGTTCCAACCACAGAAACACAGCAGCAACAAAGTGGATTTCACCAGCTAGGAAATTTCCAGGGAACGTTTTATCCTCCCACAGGCCATACATACAGAGATTGGTTAAGTGAGATATCTGTAGTTCTCGCCAATCAGATTTACCCATCTGTAAAAACTATACGGGAAATAAAACCATGCACGACATGAATTCTTTTCCACCAGCCAAGTGGTCTTATTCCTCAAGAGAACTGTATGTTACTGTATGTTCAAGTACAACAGAATTCAGAGTCTTGAGTCTTAATTAATACGTATCGTACTCTCAATACAACAGCGCCCTTCAGGAGGACATTTCTTGCCTCCTGTTACTTGACTAGGAAGAGACTCTCGGCCAATCAGCACGTGGGGAGTTGGCTTGGGAGCCGCCCACACGCTCATGTGCAAAGTGTCCCGAGTTCCTGAATTGTATATAAAATAGTTTCAAGGTGTTAAATTACAGACAATTCATGTAATGAAGTGAAGTAAAAGATCAAAGGTCAAAGACTTCATCAACAAGAACTAGAACTTAAAACACTTGGCAATACAGTGCCAGCTCATACTTAAAATTAAATAACAATAAGTTTATTCATGAAGTTTTAATGGATCCGTAGATTAAGATCCGTGTATTTTGCAGTGCATATGAAATACACGTCTGATGTTCGTGTTAGTTTAAGATGAAGACTTAATAATTTGACAGAATTAGACAATTTATTCTCCCAAAGTCTAAAGACTACGTCAAATGGATTTCCCAGTTGAAAGTCAAATGAGAAGATATCGCAGTCAAAACCAAAATAACTCGCAGGCAGCAGACAGTGGCTGAGAGCTACGGACGTTACATTATTTTTTGCAACGCTACGTTTGTGACAACGTAAACTCTGGCGCGTTAAAGGCTGGATAATAACATTTGGACGGTTGGGTTTGTGTCTGTCTGGACAAGATTTTAAAAAAATGGAGGCGTTTGTGTTTTTTACTACAACAGAAAAAATCGAATATATATAGCGTGGACACTCAACCTTAATTCCACATGAACGTCGTTAAGTTATTGTGACTTACATGTAAACACATTAGTCATTGACGCTTCAAGGATTTAGCTTGCAGTCACTTCACTTTTAAAACCTCAAGAGATGCTAGCATAATGTATACAACAAATTACACCAATAAAAAAAAAAACTTGCATTTCTGATATATTCTCTTCGTTATGGCATGCTTATTTACTTTAGCATCCTAGCTCGTTTACTGATCTACAACCTGCAAGTTCGGTGTGTTGATGACTTTACGAATTAGCAACGAGCAACAAAAATACGGCCTTGATTAATCCAGGCCCCGTTGTGGCGAGCTATTTTCAAATGAAACAACTTTGAGATTGTACCGTTTTGGCAGCATTTTATTACCTGCTGGGTGATTGTAAAGGGGTCTCAGTTTAGCCGGCAATATCAGCTCGATCTTATCCAGCATCCTGTGGTACGAAGCCCTCAGTCCCACCGAAGCCATATCAGTTTACTGAGTTGTTGACGTATATATCCTAATAAGAAGATTAGGAGGACAAAACTCTGACCCCAAAATGGCTAGCTAACTTCACTGTCAGTAACAGTAAATTTAAATTCAACAAATGGCCTCTCGCGGACCAAGAATAAAGTGTTTAAGCTACTGTACCCCCGGTATTGTCCTACTTTCGACCTTTCATGTAAACCAGAAGTTCTTCCCTACGTTCCCTTCTACGGAGGACGGGCTCACGTTGAGCCGTAACGTAGTCAAACAAAGAATGTAAGCAGTTTACGACAGCCCTCCCACCCTTGTCTTCAATTGGTGGATTTGGCCAAACCCCCTTACGTAATTGGTTAAAGCGTTAGAAAGCGCCACTTCTGTAAATTTAAATGTACGTTTCTGTCTTCCTGGGTTTATTTTGTTTTTGGGGTATTTTTGTAACGAAAAACCAGCGTATCAGTAATATACAAAAATCACAAAATCAGTTCCTTCACAGAAACTACTCCCTGGACACTGCTCTGGCTGCTTTTTGAACATTTATTAGGATTATGTTTTTATTTGAAGTAACTTGAAGTGGTAACATTTGAATAAAAAAAAAACATTTAAAATTTTAAATATTGTACAAAACAGTTTTGATAAAAATTTCAGTCTGCAGTATCCCTGGGTGATTCCGAGTAGTACAAAGTACTATCCGCATTGACACATACTGTTTGCCTTGCATTTACAAATTTACGTGATTCCAATATTTAGCCGATGTATGAGTTTAATTCAAATTCAAGTGGTATGAGACTTTGCAGAACATTACAACCTCAAAGTTTTCAGTATACCAGACACCACTTCTTAAGTGGAGTAACTTAAGTGAAAATGATACAAGACTGAGGGCTGTAATGTGTAAATAAGTACCATTTATTGATAAAGTATTAACGGAGTACTTACATATTTACAGCTCGCATGCTTGGACAGAAATTTGAACTAGAGTTGTGTACACGAGGCTTAGAGGAGCACTCAGAGCACATAATCCATTTATGAGAAAATGAGGACATAACGTAGTTCTCTGTCAGCCCTGTTAAAAGTCACAACCCAGGAGCTCGATTCTCATTGTGATGCTTCTCTCCCATCTCTGAGGGACAATCCTGATGAATCTGGAGAAAATAGGTGGAGATATGTAGTTCCTCACATGGCTGTTGTAATCTGTGTTTCCAAGAAATACCTGCAGAGAGATATGAGACATTATGGGACATCAGGGGACTGTGGCATGTACCATTACCATCAGCAGAGGAAAATACTTTGGCATGTACCATTACCATCAGCAGAGGAACATACTTTGGCATGTACCATTACCATCAGCAGAGGAACATACTTTG
>JAOVYW010030350.1:8588-23448 GCA_025775045.1 Hiodon tergisus
ATGGGGATTCTATCACGTTCCACATATACACCAGACGAGCCACACTTGAGTAAATGTATCTTAAACATTATTATTTACATGTTTAATTAACACACTTGTGTTTCCTTTTACCCATTGTCAACTTGCACAGGTGGATATCTGCTTAGGAAACTTTTTCCCTTCTGCGCTTTCTTAGACGAAATAAAATAAAATGCAATTACCTATGTTTTCTTCTTTTCAATTCCAAGGAAAATGTATTTAAGGTTGAGCTTATGGGGAATTAATTTTCCACTCTCATGGACAATCCAGTGTTTCCCCAAAAACGTGAAAATGCACCAGTACACAAGTAATATTTTAGTTAAAGGGGAATTCTCCATTGAATTAATAAACCCTGGGCTGAAACTGAAAGTTAAAAATAAAATACATAAATTTTATTTTTTTGGTGGAGCAGCTGGTGGTGTAGTGGTTAAGGTGACATACTTGTAACCCAAAGGTTGCTGATTTATCCCGGTTATTGTATCCATGAGCAAGGTACGTACCCTGAATTGCTTCAGTATCCAGCTGTAGAAGTGGATTAATGTAGAAATTGTAAGTTGGTTTGGAGCAAAGTGTCTGCTAAGCAACTAAATTGTTGGGTTTCAATTAACCTTAATTCAATACTACTTAGTTTAACTTTATTGTTTTTGCTAACAAGCTATGATTTTCATTCCTTTTCATATTTCTGTCAGGGAATTTAATTATGCTATTAATGGTAAAACACATGGTTTATAATCGCATAATGTATAATTTTGGTTATTTTTTTATCGAACATGTGGCCAACTAGACATCAGGAGGGTTAAGAAAGGATACCAAGATTTATAGTCGCCATTAAGTTATTCGGTTAAACAAATGAAAAACAATGCTTTCCTTGATAGTGATACATGACATGGGAGTATTGAAAGTATGTACCAAGATACTTTATCTTACTAATGCATGTATACCAGAGATGTTAACTGCACCTTGGCTTGACAAGTAAATTATTTTGGCCTTGAATATATATGGCTGGAACGCAGCTCAAATTTGTATTGTAAATGTTGGATTGTTGTACTCTATTCGAGAGTGCAGACTAACCCCATTTACCTGGTTAGCGGACACCTGTCACCATGGTAACTTTTTACAAAGCCCAGTATTACACTTTTTCCAATTCTTAAGCTGATTTTTACTTCGCTACGATAAAGTTCCTTTACACTCCTCCCCAGGAAATTTATGTTTTTGGCCTTCTGGTCAAATGTCCATTTTCATTATATTAATAATTCAATTATCCAATTAATAATAAAATGTTTAATTTATGTTCAGAACTATCAAAGTCTTTAACATTAATGTATTTAAAAGTCAGTTTGGCTAATTAAAGATATTTGTCTACGCTGTTTTTTGACAAAAAAAGTTGAATGTAACATTATCACTCCAAACAGTATCACAAGCTGTTGCCATAATTAAATAGTAAACTATTTGATGTTGCTTTTGATAGATTGGTCTGTTTATTTAAGGGCTTTTTGACTAATTCAAAATTAATTTTGGGGATTCTGTTTCTTTTAAAAATATATTCACGGTATATTACTTTTTAAATTTAGCTGCAGTTTTATTTTTGTATTTACAATTTTTGAGATAAGAGTTTTCATTATAGTATAAATTATTGCTTTGTATAAAATATACAGCACACGTAAAGACATTTTATCTCCTTTCTGTCTGTTGCACAGTCTCTCTGGGCCATAGCAATCAATCACAACTTAGCCAGGCAAGACCAGCAAAATAATGAGTTTACGATGGATTAATATTTCATGGTCTTCTCTAGCTGCTGATCTGCCTCTGTATTTGCTGCAGTTTATTGAAACCACACAGTGGGAAATTGAGTCCTTTTTTAGGTAAAATTTATTAAAACATTCCAAGTTTTTTCTTTATTCCCACTTTATACTGATGTATTTGCTTAGCTGAAGTAAGTCACTGAGGCTGATACACAGTGAATTCACTAGTGAATGCTCAGAAGAGTAAACGCTGTCCCTAGCCACAGCTTGTGTTATCGTCTAGCATGTTTAGGGGAAAGTCGGTCTCTCAGCCAGAGTTAACATAATAAATGCTGCTACATCTAATTATGTAAATTATGTAAGGTTTAATTGGCAGTCTGTTTTTCAGACAGAGAGTGAGAGAAAGAAAGAGAGGAAAGACAGAATACAGTGTGTGTGTGTGTGTGTGTGTGTGTGTGTGCGCAAAGTCGTGACATTACTGCTTTGTAAGCAGAGAGGGGTTCGACTGAAGTGGAAACAAATAAAAAGCACCACTCCTAGCAGAATTGATTTCCTGCTTAGGCCTGTGTGTGCATATGTGTTAGAGATGGTTTGTAAATACGGCTCTATCCGTATCGCTCTTCAGTTCAGAGTTTTTGTTAAACATGCGCAACCTGCAATTAAAAGTGCATTGAGTAGTCTTTCTAAAATATCTTTCTTCACCGCATATCTTCTGTTCGGTATATTAATGTTGATTTCCCCCAGCAGTGCTCATTAGTGCTCTGCTGTCAGAAGCCAGTTTCCTGTACTTACTCATGTTGAGTGTAACTGTGTTCCAACGCTGGGTATATGCGACTGCAAATTCTCATTAACGTTTCATTGCTTAATTTAAGGAGTCACTTTAAAGGAACTTTGCTTATATTATCTATATTTTTTCCTTGGAAAAGTGGTCACTCCCTTAAAGTAAATTCTACGTTTTTTTTGTATTTATATAAAAAACTTTAATGCTCAAAATAAATAATTATATGGGTAAAAAGAAGTGAGATCAAAAACTGCAAAGAAAAGTGAAAACTGAAACATTATACAGTATATTGTATTTTATAAGTAGTCAGTGACAGGATCTGCCAATCCTGATAAGTTATACATCTTTTTTAATTAAATAGATTGGGGAATTTCTGGAAGGGATGAATGATATAGTTCATATAGTGATATAGCAATTCCTATGTTTTTAAGTGAACTGTATATGTAATAGATAGCAGATTATCAGTTGTGTATATTTGCTTTCTTAGATTGCTGAACTAGAAAAATGTGACAAAGAGGATGAACATGACTATTACACTTTTATGTAAACTAGACGGACTGAAACGAGAATGGTCTGGTACGCTGTTCTACATTCCATAGAAATCACATCAGAAGGATTATTTAGACATAGTAACATTTAAAACACCTTGTTGTTTGTCATTATTGTATACAGTAGTGTTCCATTAAATAGTAAGAAACCTATAGAAATAAAATGTCCTCTTTTACCTGTACATTACTTTATTGTTTATGATTGATCAATGAATTACCAATACTTTGTCTGAAAAAAAAAATATAGAAAGTTAGTACTAACAGTTCTGTGGAACGTGCTGTTCCATGACCTTTAAACTCCACTGACCTTTTTCTGGATAGGCCTCTGATGCTTCGACCTCTGATTAGACCTTCCTGACTCTGAGTGTCTCTCCTAAATATATGCCCAGCCAGGCCCTTGCTGCTTCATCCGCCGGGTGCATTATGAATCATGGTGAGCATTCCATTTCAAAGGCAGGAAGTTGGTGAATCATAATATAGCTGGGCGATGCATCACTCTCTTTAATGGAATTCTGGGTTTTTGTCTCCTTAAAGCAAGAGATTGGGGACAGTACACAGGGGAGGAATCAGGAGTTTTTTTTAAATAAAAAAATTAAGTCAAATTCACCCTTTTGAGTACTGACCAAATGAAACAAACGTTTCAGTATTTACTAAAAAAAATTCTGTCTAATAACAAACCTTCACTGTCAGTTTGACTACAAAATAAAAACAAAGAGGAGCTCGATGTTCATGCACCTGTTCCAGCATAGAATGCCCCCGTGCTGATTCTTTTTTTGCCAAGGTAAACCTCCGATTGCAACCATGCTCCTTCTGGACGTTGGATCGGCCATATGCAGATAATTGCAAAAAAAGGGGGGAAATGAATAATGAATGTATAGGCTTTCAGTACACATAAAGTAACTGGATATGATTCAAATCCAGCCCAGTTTACTCTTTGAGTTCTGAAAGCAGCAATGATCCCCGCTTAAACTGGCTTAACTCGTGCTTTTTTGTTAGGGTTAGGGTTGTTTTACAGCCTTCTGTGCCTGATCCTACGGTTTTGCCAGATGGTCCCTCTCCTCTGCCCATATGCAGTCGCTCACCTGTTAATTATACGGAGGACTGAGCAGGACATTTGATTGTACAAGATTTGAAAAACCACAAAACGACCAGACCAATTCACCTGGAACCCTTTTCGGTGGATGTCAGTGACATGGCGCTGCCAGTAACACTGACAGCTTGTTGCAATGGCAATCTTTCACGCCATGACATTTTTCAGTGCCATCTGCGCGTGAACTCACTGGCGTAATCCTGAAAACGTGGCTCAATGAGCCCATGATACATGCAGTGTGTCAGCCAAGTGGTGTTCCGGGGATTTATTTTTGGACCTGCAGGAGGCACCATTTCTCACTGACCAGGAGCTGAGGATTAAATACCCATAGACAGCCCAGCCACCTCCTTTCTATAAACCTCCTTCCAAGGCATGATATATCTTTTGTTAGCACTTGTAAAATTTATGCAATGTGTTTATTTTGAAAGGGAGTGCCAACATATGTCCCAACATAAACGTCACATTATCACAGGCCTAGATTTCTGACCTCAAGGTGTGAATGGTTACCAGCTGACATCAGGTCCCAAAAAATCAATTAAAGCAAAAAAAAATTAGGAAAAAATACTGAAAGAAGGAGGTCAGGTATTTTAATTTAAGTGCATTCCTGTGGATGATGCATGATGGGAATATTTGACTGGTTAAATAAAAAACCATCAGGAATCCTGCTCCCGGGCTTAAAGTTTGGTCCCGAAGAACTTGCATAAATTGATTGTGGCCCGCTGCTCCATATAAGAGCGATATCTAAAGCGCCCCCCTCATCGACACAATGTCAGTGAAATAGTTTGTCCTCAATGTGTTCTCTTGTCTATTCCACTGGAAACATCCTGATTCATGTCCTTCGTGCAAAAAACACAGCACAGCACTGAACTAACACATGTTCTTTATATGTATCTACTGCTCTACCATCATATGCTACATACATATGCTATATGGTCTTACACGGTTTCCGTTGAATTATTGAGAGTGTCTCGCCCGAGCAGGCAGAGAAAGTTCAATAGCCTTTATATTTAAAGCCTTTAAAATATAATGGTTTGATGATAATAACTTATTTTAGGCTGAGCAGAAGTGATGCTGTAATTCTGAAAGTAATAGAGCTCCTCGTGGGCTACCATGCAAATTTGCGGTTATTGACAGAATTGGTGTTACCAGCTTTCCTCTTGAAACATTGGTGCTCTGACCTTTCTCACAAAACTTTGAGTTTCTCACTAAACTGTAACATGGGCGCCCACCATATTTCAGTTGTTCTTAATTAGTTGGTGTAGAGAAGGGGGAGAGAAACTTCCGGTTTCAGGGCAAACCAAGACGCATCAGTCGGATCACCAGATTGTGTATGCTGATGATGTCTGCACTGCGACGCTGGAAAAATCCCAAGGAACGATCTTGTCCATTTTGAAGTGAAAGACTGCCACTGAGGCTGTTTGAGGGCTGAGTATTGAGATTCTAGACTGAATAATTTCAGCGCCGCCAGCACCCTTAGTACAAATGGGTTGGTTACATCCAACACTGAACCTTAAATGTTTATTATCATACAGATGGTTTCATACCTCCTGAGTACTGAGGAATGAGTGAGAATCGGTGCTTGACCTTAATTTCAATCACAGTGATCACTGTGATGCATGTCAGTCTGTTTTAGCCTTCCCCAAATGCTTTTCTGTTTTCTTTCTTTAATAAAACCAAAGTGTTAAGTTGACTTTGTGGTAGGTAATGGGATTGTTTTGTTCAACTGACTTCTTAATTTTATGGTCTGACATGCTGTCACAGTACAATTAGACTTTTTTCACTCAGTCGCAGTTTTGTGAGGGTACATTTTTTCAGCAGCACATGGATTTTGAACTTTGAATGCATCGTTAGTTTGGCTCAATATTTGAGTGGTTAATGGTGTTTTACTTTGAAAGTCAATATAAACAAAGTACCCATTATAATATTTTAACAGAACTTCAATATTTACATTTGGTAGGCTGAAAAGGAACATGGAGGTTTGATACGCTAACACACCCCATGGAAAATGGATCAGCACTGCTGTTGTTGCTGTTGTTAGTAAAGACTAACTAAGGAGACTTTACAGCAAAAAATATTTTTCCTTTAGGCGCAGTTACTGAAACAGAGGGCAGGAGGCCTAGCTAGGTTGCTTGTTCGAATGAGGTAAGTCAACAGGCCTATTAGGAAGAAGCCAATGTGCACATTGGTTATGACAGGATCAGGGTCAGACACATCAGAAGATACATAACCCAATGGTTTGGTTTGAAGGATTCCCTCCTCTTTAATAAGAGCAGGTTGCAGCACAGGTTCCGGTACAGTTTGACCACCAAGGGCCACTCGTAGAGCCTTCTTCTCTGACTTTATCTCTCGCTCCCATGTGCCACCGAAATGCAGGACATTTGGTGGGTTAACCGGAAATTTACTTTCTGATGAGTAAGCTGTTTCTGATGTGAAGGCTTCATAGTAGCCATACCCTGCTTTAGCTCGGCTTCTCCTTCATAGAAACTCAAAAAGGATTGCCTCGATGAAAAACAAACCTTAGGAAGACCATAAAAATGTGCCAAGTCTCGCAATGATTCCCAATGCCTTGGCGAAGGGTAGAGAAACCAAGAGGCCCGCTACAGTTAGGGAACTTCGGAAGAAGAAAAAAGTGGAAGACTAGAATGAAAGGAGCCTACGAGATAGTCGATACGTATGCGGCTAAGGAAGCAGCGTGAGGAGGTTGTATGATCGCAAAATGCACAGTGCAGAGCTGCTACCAGATAGTCGGGTGTTGGTCAGGAACGTGACTGAAAGAGGTCCTGGTAAAAGTCATTCATATTGGGAGGATCCGATCTATGTAGTTAGGGGACGAAAGGGTGTTGATAGCCTGGTGTATGAAGTGTACCCTGAGAATGGTGCAGGCAGGTCAAAGATCCTGCGCTGCAACTTACTGCTGCCCTGTGACTTCCTACCAAGGGAGAACCCTGGAAGACAGCCACACAAGAAGCGACTTGGGACAGAAGAAGCTACAAAAGCAAGGGATCCGCCAAAGAGACTGCTCAGAGAGTAAGAGTGAGGATGAGACTTGTGAGGGGGGAGCGGTATGGCAGATATTGGAACCACCAAACGCACGCTTGCCCAGATCAGGTGTGGAAGAGTTCAACCCACCAACCTTGCAGCCGAGAGTAAGAGTACAGCAAGAACCGTCACTGACACCACCATAAAGCGAGCAGCAGGGAGAATCTGATGGAGAAGAAACAGAGAGGGATCCAGACCTGCAGGAGATGGAAGGTGGACTCAAGATGGAGGAGACTGAAACTAGAATGGAGTACTATTCCTCCTCTTAGTCTGCTGACTAATTTCCTGTAAGAACTTGCTTCTGGTTAGGTCATCAGCAGGATTTTTGACTGTGTAGGATAACACTAACTGTTCCGCAAGGATCTCGGATACTCTGATTCTCACAAATACTTAGTATCTGCCGGAACCTTATTTCAGCCAGTACTGTTGTGGAATCAATACACCAAAGAAACCTGCCGATTAGGCAATGTGAGCTCCGTATAGAGTACTTGAGAGAGCTGTGCTCCAGCACAGAGCTCAAGTCGTGGAATAAAAAGCTGGTGCTTTGGAGCTACACGAGATCTAGCCATCACAAAGCTAATGTGGATTTGATCAAGACCATCTTCTGTGCGAAGGTAAGCAACTGATCTATATATGTCTTCAAAAGAATCACAAAAAATATCTAGGTCTCTCAATGCAGTTGCCGTATTGACACAAATTCATACTATGGGGTGTAACACCCAGGCAGAAAAGCCTATTCAAGGTTTAGTTCACTCTCCCAGGTAAGCCATCGTGTCAACATAAAAGGAGATTCTAATCGAATCTAGGACTTTTCCATTTCCTTCTTGGTGATCGTATACATGTTTGTTCAATGATTAGGTGGCACAGCAGGGACTATAATTTGTGACTACAGTTGATCGGTACAAGGCCATCATACTTGAATGAACATTTGAAGAATTGCCTTCTCTGGCTGTTCGGTTGCACCACACGATGTGGAACATAAATTCCAAGTAAATTAAATCCAGTTGCAGATTAATAAAATAAATAGGAGAGGTTTCGGTAGTTTCATTAAGGTGGGTAAATGTTGTTTCCATGCAAAAATATGTCAATTTCTGTGGTATTTCACTAGTGATACACGGATGGTAAACAGCTAGCACATTCAGGAATGAACAGTTACAGGAAATGACTGCCTCCCATGAAAAAATTGCTAATTTACAAAAATTTCTCATTATAGCGGAACACTATGTGGCAGCATTAAACACAAATCACAGGCTTTCGACAGTTTCGGCTCATTCGTTAAGCTGCCTGCAGTCGCTCATCTTTGATATTTATACTGTCTATACTTGTAAACTTACTGAACAAGCTGCTGCCACTGAATTTTGCCATTTCAATTTGATGAACATTGTTGGCGTAGTCCTTGCTCAAGGTTGACAGGAAGCTAAACTCCTTCTATACAAGCCTTCCAATGCTGCTTATTTATGTTAACATCTAAGAATAGCTGTATAAATACTATATAAATAAAAATGTAACCTAGCGTGAGTAAAGGTTTATGTTAATGAAATACTCACAGATAATGCTTAACCAAGCTATAACATAGATAGAAGTTAGATTTTAAGACTTTTTGTCTGCTGGAAGATGGCTTGTTTTAAAAACTGTCAAAATGTTTACATAGCAGTGTAACAGAAAACGGTCAGCTGTTCCTAATGGCCAGGTGGCACAAGGTTATATATATATATATATATATATATATTATTTATTTATTTTTAAATAGGGATGATGTATCTAGTACTAGAACTAACATGTTTTACTGCAGTGTGAATAAGAAATAAAATAATTTTTTGTTTGTTTATCAACAACGGCTACAAAACAAGTCCTCTGTAAAGGAGGAAAATGTTATTGGAGCCTTCCAAAGGTTAGGGTAGACCTTATCCATAAGCCTGCTGTGTCAGTGCAACCGTTTACAGTGCAGCAGACCGAGAACAGGGGCTGAGAGAGATGAAGAGAGTCCGTTCGATAAGCAGTGCAAAGACAGTCTAGGGCTCGAAGAGCACTAGGTGGAGGATCTTAAGACCTGTTGCTGACATGAATAATTATTTTTACTCTGTGACTAAATCCTGCTCCCTAGGGCTTGCTCTGTGTGTTGTTGTTTTTTCCGTCCCAGTTTACCTCTTAGCTGGGATTGATAGAGCTGTTTACGGAATTTCACCCAACCTCTGGCCTCAGTCAGACTTCCTTCGATTATAATCTGCCACAAGTCTCTTGTGACAGAGATGTATTGCATTACATATTTTTTATGGCAGTAAAAAAATGAAAAGGTATATTTTTAATGTGTTTATCGCACATTTCAATTAATTAAGTTAATTACGAGAGGCTAATTTAACAGTTGCAATTAGCTAGAGCACCAACAGGCGTTTAAATGTGTTATAAACATTTTTAAGTGAAAGTCGTAGATGTGTATCTACTTTATTGGGTGTTGGCACAATAAATTGCGGCTATTTTCTCCAGCACCCCCACCTTGCTTTGACACTACTATTAAACCCAAAGAAAACCTTATATTGAAAAAAATTTTGGAGCTACTTATTTATAAACTACACTTTTGGCATACACTAAAGCAATCAGTCAGTTATCCTCCAGCCAATTTGGAATGCAAAGCACACAACTCAGAACAAAACGTACTGAGCCTATAAGGCCGGCTCAGTACTACAGGACTCCAGAATTCAATCAACAGGACCTCATTCACTAGGAGTCATTTTGTATCGGTTCAAAAAAGGTTGATTCCAGTCTTCCCTCAGCCGTAAATATGATTTGTTTATGAAAGCAATCCAAGCCCTTGCTTGATTGGACTACATTAAAGTGCCCAAACCAGCAATGTGTCCCAATCCTGAAGAGTAATTGTTCTACTTCTATCTGGCGGATATATCTGCCCTCCCCATCTGCCCCCCCTCCCCATCTGCCCCATGTTGTTCCTGCTGCGCATGGAAGGGACCTTGGCAAGTGGTATTTCCGTGGTGATCCTTCTCTGGGTCATTTCAGGAGAGTGCCTGGGGGCTGTAATCAGGATAGGGGCTGGTCCTGTCCTCCTCTGCTGGGTAATGAACAGTGGCCTGAGCTCTCTGCACCTTTCTTTCTGTTTGACAGCCCTAAATCAATCAAATCTCATGGCCTCCATCATGACCACAGCACCAAGGAACACTTTTAAAAAGAAAACTGATGTAGCAAATGGAGGGGGAAAAACAGATTGAAAGAATGAAAGAAGCTAATAACGTTTCAGACAAGTTACCGATATAGCTTTGTGGCTAAAGACTTGCAACCTACAGGGATCTCAACAATGCTTTTGTAACCTGGAGCAAGGCAAAGCACTTCAGTCAAATTGGAAGCTTCATTGGCCTTTCTGGACATGAGTGTTTCCAAAGACAGCTGGACATTTTAAGTGTATTTTACTGATGGTGGCTGAGTAGAGATCAGAGCTGGATTCTATAAGACATTTTATAGTACCCTACTATGGTAGCTACAAATAGTTTATCCTGTAAGGTTTTAGTAGCATTAGCAAATTCTTTATTGAATTCATTATTGAAATAGTTATTTTTTTGAGTAAATCTACAAAAAACAGGAATCTAGCATTATGACTTGAGAATTTGTTCAGGGGAAAAAGTTCTGTAGAAAACGGGAAATGACGTTACAGACACTGCATTACTGAGACTTCTCATTTGTGTCATGAAACACCAGTTTCCCCTACTCACAGCCAGCCACTTTACGGAGGCCATTAACCAGGGTTGGTTTTCTGCAGTAACAGGGCCATAAAAGGCACTGGGTCATTTTAGTAACTTGTAATGCATTACTTTTGAATAGGCTCCTGATTAAACAAAGCATCTATTCATTACACTGGGTTTTTTCTCAAAGCCCTGGGCACCCACTTGAGCTCCACGGTTGGTCGGACCGCCATTTTACGCCATCGTGTAATAATGGCATGGCGAAACATACCACCCATTCTGACATTCTGATCGTTTGCGGTTTTTAAACAATATAAATATATATATAATATATATTTATTTATTTATATTGTAGATATATATATCTCCAATATAAATATTGGACTCCGACATAAATATACGCAAGTGTGAAGTCAACTAACTAGGAAGAGATTCCTCCTACTTACTAATAAAGTTTTTCTGCAATGTCATACAGTGATGGTCTGTTCTTCACCAAATTTATCAGTTTATCTTGTTTGTGTTCGATCCATGCCGTTCTTACCATCTTATGCCCAGGCACTCCTAAATCTCTCGTCAGCAATGTGATTTTGTTGATGTATTGTTTTTTAGTAACGTTATGAAGTTCTGGTCTCTCCTCCACCAGATGAATCAGTTCCTTTTCTTTTTGTTCAGTCCATGCCCTAGGACTATGCCATAACTCCTCTATTTGCACTCTCTATTGATTGTCTCAAATTTGGAAGTTCTTCCCTGATGGGGATTCAGAATCGAATTGGATCGGGCCTGACAACCACTGACCTTGGGAACGCACAAATTCGACGGTGAGTGAATAACGGTAGATGCCTGACTGTCAGATTGGTGTGTCCCTTAAGAGTTTGACATTTGCCTTTCAACATGTCCCGAGAGGCTGTTTTTCAGTATTCTATTTATGTATAATTTAAATAAGTTGGAAGAAATCTTTGTTTTTATGACAGTACATTTATGGATTGCCTGTTTTGGATGTGAATGTTTTTTTTCTTTAAAAGTAAATGCATGCTTTTAACAGACGGAACGTAATATGCCAGCTCACAAAAGCATAAATATAAGCCATTTCATTTTGTGTCAAAATAAGGGTTGTGCCTTTTTAACGCATCAGTCATTTAGATTGTATGCATATATTGTCTAATTAAAATTTTCGCATCGCTTTTGTAGTATTATCATGCTGTGAAATTTCATACAGGAAACTTGTGCAGAAAACCTTTATTGATCTTGGACTTTTTGGTTGAGCAAGGTTGCATGACATTGACCTTCTCTTTGGGGGTCCACTCGTTAAAAGCACACCCTACGGCTTGCATGTCTGCCTGATGGCACCCAGTGTTATAACCCCCTACAAAGGGGGCTAAATAATTGATGGGGACAAGAGAGATCGTGGATGGAAAAAAAAAGCATTCTCCACAACAGCAATCCTCAGTGCAACGTGCAACCCCACACCTCCATCAGCCGGGTACCAGTGATGATATTATGTTGATGCAAATAGAAAACCCTTGCCACAGACATTAAATGTTCATCCAGTACACGTAAAGGGGTAGTGAATGCATTTGTAAAATGTGACATAGATATGTTTTGCCTTTGTTTTTTCAGGTTTGCCCTAAAATTTAGCAGACAGTTCCTGGATGTTTTAGTCCACTTCCTCCTGGTAGTTTGAAGTTTTCTCATTTCCAGTAATGTTTCTGCATCCACTTACTTTGGTCATTAGTCAGGTTATCAGCCGTTATCACCTACAGAGAAAGCAGTCAATTCAACACATCTGAAGCTAACTCTGTAGCTACTCTTGGATAACCCTAGGTAATTATTTATATTGAAAATCTTAAAAACACTATTCAGGTTTTTAGAGGTTTATCCGTTCTGAAAGACACTGTTCTTTTACAGGAATTAGACTGTTTTAGTAACTAACCAAGTTTAGTAAATAGCTTTTGTGCCAATGATAAGAGGCACAAGAACAAAGTGACTTCATGTTAAATATTTCATACACTGGAGACCTCGTCTTCTCACTCAGTTTTAGAAATATTTCTGTTGTTGGCATAACACACTAGACTGATTGCCCAATTAATAACAATTGAAGCAAATGAATTAATTTAGCATAAGTTGATTATTGCTGTTATTAATGGGAAGACTATATATGAGGTTTATGTCTGTTCAGATGTATTTTTTCTGGAACATGGAAAGCATGTACCAATTTCAGTAGATTATTTATTAAATACATTTTTCATAGAGGCTGATGAGGCATGAGTAACTATGGTGGTTCGAAGTCAGTACCTGCCAGGGGAGGTAAAGCCACCAATATAAGAGACAATGAGAGAAAGAGACCACACTGAATATGTGTTTTTAACTGGAGGAAAACATACGGCAGGGTGCACAATAGTATCGCAGAGAGCTTGTGAATTGTCATTCTCAGTGCATGCAGCAAGCAAAGCTTTTTTTTGGTATAAAAAATTGTATATTCCGTATTCCCTGATTCAGTATCTAATCCAGGAAATCTTTTGAGCCCACTCCAGAGTTGTGAACAGGTTTGTTATTTATTAAATGATAAGGATTGATTCAAAGATGAAGAATAATTTTACTGTGATGAGAAAGGTTGTGTTCATCATTATTGTGATGAATACTGTATTCATTTTGTAAACATATGAATGCTCAGTTGAATTGTCCAGTTTTACATAAAATTAGGAAACTCAACCTACACAACTCACACAAATAGTTGTTTTCATTAGCTTGTAAAGTTGGTGAATTTTTTTTTTTTTTTTATGTTCATAAAGCACACAATAGAGGAAAAAGAAGCTCAAGGCTTTATTATTTGGCACCCTTTCCAAATTTTAAAATATAGTGATTATAAGATATTGCATGACTGCTACCATCAATTCAGATGGATCCTTTAAATCACTGTGAAATTTACGTTAACAACGTTCCATACTTTTTTAAAGCTTTATTGGACAGTATTCAAGAGTATTCACTTCCTTACAGGAAGCTGATGATGCTTGTTTTGCGTATTGGCACCTCATGGTCTTAAATGAAACTGATTCTTTCCAAAGCAATTATTCTTCTTAACAACAGTTCCTCAGGCTCCACACTTCCACTTAGCACATGCACAGCGCCTCTGGCTGCAGCGTAAATTTGTGATTTGGTTTAGGGACCGGATTCAATATACAGTCACAAGTGCAACATAAATAAAACACTGTTGTACACAGCTCTTGGAATCTGTCCTCTAGGGAGCAGATATAATTTACGATGTGCTAGACATTTGAAATAAATATTGCCTCTGTTTCAACGCTACCTGACTGTAAAACTGATTGAATTGATCTGTTGTTGACTGGACTACATGCATATACATGTGCACAAACACAAAGAGTTACACACGCACACATAAAATCTTTAGCACCTTTCCGAGACTGAAATTTCCACGGAAGGTTAGAGGACACTCTGCACTTTATCAATCTGACAGGTACCTCCCTTTTGCCTGCTTGGCTGTAAGCTTAGAGAGGTGCTCAGTCCCCCCCACACCCCCTCATGTTGTGGGACAGGCCTTAATATGAAGACAAGAAACAGAAACAGTTTAAAACCAACCTCCCCCCAATCCAACATTATGGATTACATTATCCTAAAAATGGGACATGGCTCTCGTGGCTGCCTGATTAATTCCCTGGAGGAGTAACGACTGGGGTTGGAGATACTGAACGGCAGATTCCCATGGCAGACTCTCTCCGTAAACCTCAATGATAAGGTGCATGACCGGCTGACTGAACAATGTCCGTTCTAATTGTCACCCAACAGACCTACAGGGCTGCTGCCTCCAAAATGGTAAAGGCTTGTTCTGTGAGGTAGTATTCGTAGCATGAAAGAGCTTATTTTTATGTGTTTATGGGTTTTTCTTTTCATTAGTATATTTTTATTTGACTTGGGCATTAAATACAGAACACATTTTT
>JAOVYW010030361.1:0-64800 GCA_025775045.1 Hiodon tergisus
TATATATATGTCTTATACTCCAATTCCCCCGGTTTTTATTCCTCTTTCTCACAGTGATGACAGGGCTTTTATTTAACATGGTGTCTAGCCTGATATTATATAGGATGTTACTTTATCTAATGTGTGCGTGTCCGTGTGTCAGGTGTGTTACAGGCGCTTTGGCCACAATGAGATGGATGAGCCCATGTTCACACAACCACTAATGTACAAGCAGATCCGCAAGCAGGTGCATGTGCTGAAGAAGTACTCTGAGAAGCTGATTGCTGAAGGGGTGGTCACACTACAGGAGTTTGAGGTATTATCCTTCTACGCAAGTCTAGTTTATTCGGTTGCTAATGTTCTGCAGGATATGGCTTCTGAAGGGTGACAGAACTTGGTCACGGTGCAACGTATATGGTCATACTCAACACAGATTGTGTTGTGACTTTTTTTTATCTGTTTCAACAGTTTTCAATGCAACCAGTCACATGAACACCAAGCCACATCAAAAAGAATAGCATCCCCATATGTGAACTGGACATTTCTCCAGCCTCACATATTACTAAAATTGAAGCATTAGAGATGAATCTAATAATCTTCTAATAATGTTTTCAAAAGCATTATGTGAAATATGTAATTTAAAAGTGAATTTCATAATATGGTTTAAACAGTATATGCCACTAAATTCCTAGATCAGTTTTTATTTTATTTTGTTACATTCACAGGGCAACTTTTTAAAGGCGCTGTTGCATAATAATTGGTTGGCATTTCTTTTGCCAAAGGTGTGAAATATTATAGTATATTTATTCTTTTTTTACAGGAAGAAGTTGACAAATATGGAAAGATATGTGAGGAGGCGTACACTAGATCAAAAGATGAAAAGATTCTCCATATCCGCCACTGGCTGGACTCACCATGGCCAGGTGTTTAAATGACAATACAAATTATTCATTAGAAAGCACTGAATATGATGAATATGAATATGCCGTCAACACGTGCTTTCTTTTTGGGGTTTAAAAAAAAAAAAGTTTAGCTTGACTCTTAGTCTTAAAACCATGTTTATGCTGTCAGCTGTAATATTGGTAAAAGACATTATTTGCATTTGTAGATTTCTTCACCGCTGAAGGGGAGCCCAAAAGCACAAGCTGCCCTCCTACTGGTCTAGATGAGGAGGTCCTGAAGCACATAGGCAGTACAGCCAGCTCTGTACCCCTGGATGACTTCACTATACATGCAGGTAATACTTTTTTTGGGGGTGTGCATGGTTTTGCAAAAAAGAGGTTCAGGCTGTGGGCCCTCGAACCCTTGCAAAGTGTGCAGCCATGGTGTAGGTTCGATCTATCCTCCCTGCGGTTCCTGACTGAAGCGGATTCTCTGTTGTCACAGGCGTGTCTCGCATTTTGCGGGGTCGGGCGGAGATGATGCGGAGGCGTACTGTGGACTGGGCTTTGGCAGAGTACATGGCGTTCGGTTCTTTGCTGAAAGACGGCATCCATGTGCGGTTAAGTGGCCAGGATGTGGAGAGAGGCACTTTCAGGTAAGAACTCTTAGAATATCAGTTAGCACACCTTTGCACTTGTATAAACCTCATTACTAGTAACTTACTTTTCCATGTTTTTAATCAATGGTCGGGGAATAGCTCAAGGTCAACGCCTCATAAGTTTCAGAATGATCGAGATGATTTAGGCGTGGTGTTGTTAATGCAGAATACAAGAGTAAAATTGAAAAAGGTACCACTTTTTAGGTTTCTTTATGTAGATCTAAAATATATAGTATCATGTTCGCACTAATGTTTCTGATATCAATAGGAAGTATTGTACTTGTAAACTCATATATCTCAGTACGTCTCTAAACATTTCAGGTTGAAATAGCTTTCAATTTTGAATTAATGCCCCAAGCCGTAAACAACTGGAAAAAACTGTTTGTCATCAGGTTCAATTTATGTTTTTTCCACCGCTTTGTCTATCAAAAAAGTCTTAAGTCCCTTTGACTGAACATCTTGCAGTGTTTCACTCTGTTGGCCCTGTTTGTTACTTGGGGAGCTTTAATTAATTCTAATAAGTGATTCAGTCACTCGTGCTGTGTGGTTTGGGCTTCTGACTGATGAAACCTCAAGCAGCCGGAACGTAAAGAGCTGCTTATTCCAGGTCCTGGTAGATTTAAAGGTCCTCCAAGCAGGAACAGTGGAACATACATTTCAGTCTTTATTTGGACTGAAATACACCTCATTTTATTTGTTGCTGTACTACCGGGTCTACAAAGCTCACGTGTAAAAATTTAGCAAAAAATATCACATTAACCAAATTAAAATATAGCCCAACCAACCTTAATTATCAAGCGTTCCACTATTATTATTAAACTTTTTTTAGTTGAGGGTTAGCTCAGTTTTATACTTTTCCCAAGTAGAACAAATAAAAAAAGAAAACAACACTAGAAAATATGACATAAACACGATCTAACATTATGTGTTCGTCATGAGCAGGGTCACATAACAGCAATTTATAAATAGCGCGCAGAACTCCTTCAACATAATAACTGCAGCGTCAACTGTTGTGATTGCTTGAGTTTGATTGCCTCTGCATATATCACCATTGGCCCTTGGTTGTAGCTTAAGTAACTATCAATCTGTAAATGGATTTCATAATACTTTATACTTTATGGTGTGGAAGTATAACAGGGTAGCATATCTGGAGATCACTAACATGACAGAGAACTACATAACATTACTTTCCCTCACTTCCCTGGCTTAACGCGGGTGTCTTTGCAGTCACCGCCATCACGTTCTGCATGACCAAGAGGTTGATAAGCGAATCTGTGTCCCCATGAACCATCTGTGGCAAGAGCAGGCTCCCTACACTGTCTGCAACAGCTCTTTATCTGAGTACGGAGTCTTGGGTAAGCCTCTTGGTTTTATTATTTTTTAATTCAAATTTTTAATGAATAAGAATTATATAAAATAAATAAAATGGTATTAAATATAATTTTATTAAATGCAATAGTGAGTTGTCAAAGCTTTGATTTGGTCCCACTCTTAATTAGAAAAGGTAAGCTTTAGCGTTTCATTGCTACAAGTACATACTTTGGTTTGGCTTATACTCTCGTTAAAGTCCTGATCAAGGTAAAATAGATCACTGATAAACATTTTAATTAGTAATACTTTAAATGTGGTTTAAAATGGAAATTTACACAGACATCATTGCCTTAAATAAAAATTTCACTTAGCTCAATTAAAATAATAAGCAACAACCGACGTTACAGTTTGAAAACCCGACACGTGTGTTCGATGCAAATGTTAATTATTTAAGCATCGGTATTTAAACTCTAATATTGTAATAAACTTTTTCTGTTTACTTAAATCAGGCTTTGAGTTGGGATTTGCCATGGCAAGTCCCAATGCACTGGTGTGCTGGGAGGCCCAGTTTGGTGATTTTCAAAATACAGCTCAGTGCATCATAGACCAGTTTATCAGCCCAGGACAAGCAAAGTGGATGCGTAACAATGGTATCGTCCTGCTGTTGCCTCACGGAATGGAAGGAATGGTGAGATTCCATCTGTGAAAATGCAATACACAATGATCTACATGTCTACATGTTTTGGAATGTAACTAGCTTCCTGACAGTGTGTGTTGGGCACAGGCACAGGAATCTTACGGTATCTCTGTATGTGGTGGTCATTTGCCAGTATTTGTAATACATAAAGGCATTCTCAATCATGTAAGTGCATTGATATCCAGTTATTATGTAACTGCATACCGGCTCACATCATTGCTCACGCAAGGTGATACAATGTTTAATTCGTGTTTTTTATTCACTAATCCTCAGGGCCCAGAGCATTCATCAGCTCGACCAGAGCGCTTCCTGCAGATGAGTAAGGATGACTCTGATCGCTTTCCTGTAAGTGGTCGTTTGTCAGTGGTTCCTGCAGATGAGTCCTGCAGATCGCTTTCCTGTAAGTGGGTGTTTTCACAGTGATTACTGCTGAGTGCCACTGGGAATCTGGTTTGCAGCCATTTCAATTATATTAATAGCCTAGCTGTTTAATCGCTAAACACTCTTTATTAATGCTGGCATGTTCAGTATAAAGTATTGAACCATGGAAATAAACTTCACAGTCCTGCATTATATATCTATCGATGGAAAGATATATAAAAAAACTTGATATATCAAATAACATGAATCCATTAACAATGTTGTCAATCACTCTATTTATTATTTAATTATTGAATTGCTTGAGCAGTGTGAAATGGCGACCCAAAACTTTGAATAGCATTGTCCTTATCATAATAGTTTTGCATAATACAAAAACTAAAATCAGATGATATTGTCCTGAAAAACGATGGCTTAATCACTTAGAGGAATATAAGTCGCCTCAGGTTTTCAGTTAAACGGACGTTAGATTAGACAGAGCAGATCCAGTACAGGTCTAGTTATAGTGGACCACAGTGAAAATAAACTGCATCTATTGTACAGGCTGTGTAGGCTGTAAAATATATTTGTTTCTTTTGGTTTTTGCTTCTAAGGAATTCACTGGAGACTTCGAGGTCCAGCAGCTTCAAGACTGTAACTGGATTGTGGTCAATTGCTCAACACCTGCCAATTACTTCCATGTATTAAGAAGGCAGATACTATTACCATTCAGAAAGCCGGTAGGAAAAGAAAAATTCTAAAGGAAGTGAATTATTGCCTGTCTATAATCAAATTGGCCTTAGTTGAAATCCATTCTGTTCTGATCTGTACATGATCATACCATGAATTATCTCATAATACCACAGTGAGAAAAAATTAAGCAATCAAATGGCATTTACATCATTACATCAATGTGTTGAGAACACAAACATGCATCCTTTGTAACATAAATATTTGTAACAATATTTAGAATGGCAATGGAAATCTATGACAAATTACTTGAAATGGAATGTCTTAGTGACTGTTGTAAATTGTCGTTTTATAGGGTATTTTCAGGGAGTTGGTCATGTTATAAATAGCCTTAATCACTGAAATCTGAGCTCAAACACTAAATTGTTTTCCGCATAGCTCAGTGTAAATCTCCACATACAAAATTATTTTTCCGGCAGCTGATCATATTCACTCCCAAGTCCTTGCTTAGGCACCCAGAAGCAAGGTCCAGCTTTGATGACATGACAACAGGTAGGTTTTGCATGACAACAGGTAGGGTTTTCATGACAGTTCAATCCATGTATTCATTGGCGATTCTTGAAGATTAAGAATATTTAATCTTAATACTTAATTAATTATTTTAAACTACTACTGGCAGTGTACTTGTGACAGCTGTTAATGGAAGCTGTCTCCGACAGGCACTGCATTTCGCAGGATTATACCAGAAACAGCCAAAGACCCTGAAAAGGTAAAGAGAGTGATCTTCTGCACTGGGAAAGTGTATTATGAGTTGGCAAAGGAAAGGAAGCAAAATGGTTTGGAGAATGAGGTTGCCATCATCAGACTAGAACAGGTAAGTAGTTGATCTTACATTGAATGCATAATATATGGGTAACACTTATATTATTTAGGTGTTACTTAGCTACCAAATCTTTAATAGCAATTTACCTTTGAAGTGTTATTTTATATACAGTAATGCCTTAAGGATTATGTGTTGTTCTGCTTATGTCTTTACAGATATCTCCTTTTCCTTTTGACCTGGTCAAAGCGGAGGTTGAGAAACACGGGAACGCTGAGCTGGTATGGTGCCAGGAAGAGCACAAGAACATGGGCTATTACGATTACATCCGACCACGCTTTCTCACAGTTCTGTCCAACCAAAGACCAATATGGTGCATATCTCATTGACCTGGTTCATCTTAATCTTCTTAACTTGTCAAACATTAAACTTACACCTGGGCTGAATTTAGGGACTGTTTAAGCAATACCTATACCAAATTAAAGCCAAGAAAGATACTAAAAATAGTAATAGATTTTAAAAAACTGATTTATTTAATATGAAGAACATCTGAATAATTGCATACTTCTAAAAGGCAAATGTTTTACGATGTGTATTTTTTGTTTACAAGGTATGTGGGTCGTGATCCGGCTGCAGCACCAGCCACCGGCAGTAAATTCACCCACCTTGCCGAGCTAAAGAGGTTCATGGACACTGCTTTCAACCTGAACGCCTTCGCAGGGAGAAGCTTTTAAACTTTGTTTAACATTTCATGCATACACTTCTACCTTCCTAACTCCTTTAGAAATCTTAACCTTAGTTATCAATCTGCAAGACCAGCAGGAGAGGGAAGGCATGATAACATAAAACTGTCTCTGGACTAATTTAGTGTTTAGAATGAATTTAGTTGTAATAAACCAAATATGACCACCATTGACACAAGTTATGTAGGTCAACTTTGCGACAATGTAAGGATAAAAAGATATTAAAGCAATCCTATGTCAAAGATAATTACACATACCCGGTAGCAACAGTATTAATAACCAAAAGTTTCAATTTGAATTAATTGTATATATCGCTATAGCAACATCGTGTTTTGGTGGGAGAGTTCATCATAAAAGAGATATGGTTGTGAGTGAGTTTTAGGGGTGTGTTTGTTTTAACATGAAAACATCTATGGAATATTCATAATTATATCTATATCAATCTTGCAATAACTTGAATCATTTACCAATGACCAGCCGACTTATTCCAGAGCTCTTTTCTCACACACTGAAATACTGTTTTAACAGCATGTGCTGTGAGTGTTTAGAAGAGGCTGGTAAACAATGTGAGCAATGTGAATATGTCGATAATAGTTTAACCAGTGTTTATTAGCTTTTTCTTCTTAAACCAATTATTTGATTGTAAAAATGAGCAATAAATTAATTTAGCCATGTCAGTAAAGTCAATTGAATTGAACTAACGAGCAATAAGGAGAAGGATGAGTTTTGTGTGTTCACCTGATACTACTACTACTACTACTAAATATACTACTACTGGTTAACTGGATTAATTAGCATTGACTACTCCTAAAACACCTAGATTAGTTTGTTACTGTCATAACAACATATTCTAGAGTTCAGAAGATATGCTCTATCCTTAGGACTGGAGCCTATAACCTTCTCATTAAGTCATGTAACTTTAGCACTTAAGGCCAGTAGTAGTAAAATTTTAAAAGGAGCTATTTGTCAATGTAAAACGTGCATGCTCAATTTGACAAATTAAATGTCCCAGGCAATCTATTTTAGAATATGTGATATTTGAAAGGGGATGTTTTTAATATGCATTCTTAACTGCTGTTTTAGCCTCCTGGCACAATGTATCGAGTTTTCCATCTCCCCCTGTAAAGACAACCCAAATCACAAAACATTTATTTTTACATCAAGTGCGTAAAATAAAAAAAGTTATACAATTTAAATCAACAAGAGCGGTTTTGAAGGCTTACCAAAATCCAGGTATTTTATGTTACATCGGAAAACGCATTCGCCGTTTACAATAAGTTCCACCATGTTCCAGTCGCTACTTTTCTGGAAGATGCACTGATGCCCATCGTCTTGCAAAGTAGCTTGTAAAATCAAAAAAGTTTGTAATACGAAACTTTACAAACGCCACATTTGAAGATTCTTAAAAAGAAACTAATATTTAATTAACCGTTTAGTTAATTAACAGTTGTTAATTAGTTAATTTATATAATTACGACTTTCGATAAGATAATGCTGTAGATATTTACCTTTAAGTCCCTCCAGGCGTAATGTCCTATGTTCAACAATGCCACATGACTCATAAGGACCATATCTCACTATCACCAATGAGTTATTGGGCATGGTAATACTTATCATGCCTCCTATGTTGTTTTTTTAAAACCTTTTTTATTCCTGGTGCTTCCGGAAATTGCGGAGTTTACCTTAACAACAGCACGGACGCCGTCACTAAGGAAATGAGTATTTTATCGCATTGAAGCAAGAGTCCCTTCTTTTCAGTACACCTGATTTGTGATAACTGCGACTCACCCTTAAAAATACTTTTTAAATAAAATGGCTTTAAATATGTTATATTTGCGCTCAGCAAAATCAATCATCGACTTAAAATACATTTTAAAGATTACATATAAAAAAATATGCATTCACTCATTTTCTTTTCCTAAATATTAGTGCTTTTGATAAACGGACTATGAAAATGAGGACACCAAGGATGTTGTCCCTCTTTGACATATCAAATTCTATATCAAGGTCTCTTCCATTCGGGTAATACATTGCTGCCTGGCCATCAACTAGGCTGCAAGTGTGCAAATATAACTTGAGTTTAGAGCAGCTAATGAGCTAATAATGTTTCTAATTGTAAATAATATACTATTTTTACCATCAGAAAATTGCATCACTAAATGCTATCCTATTGATTAAGCTCAGTTGTTTTAGATATAGTTATATTTTGAGGTGTATGTAAACATTCAATTTACCAATTTTCAATTTAAACTTTTATTATGACGGTTTTTACCATTTTCGGGACCCGGATGCACCGTCTTAATATTGCGAGTCTCGCGCTGGTTGAGCATGGGATGTTCCGTTTACAAAACTTCGGATGGATACGTTTTTGAGCTAGATAATTAATTAAAGTTTTTATTCAATTAATTCTACCTTTTTAGACTTTGTTTGTTTTCAAATTTAGCTCAGATCTAGATTCGAGTATTAAAGGTCGCTTTATTATGCGATAAGGCATCGTTATCTTACCGTTATGGATAGGTGTTGTCGACCTGCATAATATATAATTGTGAAACAGTATATCTACATATAGTTTTTAGATACGTTTTCTTTCATCCATAACCATACGCGTCTATCGAAATTAAAAAGGAATATATAGCGTATTTGTAAAGTTGACTTTTTATATCCAACCATGCCCAAAGTGGAGAGATTTACAATGAATTTCTAATACTATTGATTAGAATACAGGGGTGTTTCTCTTGACACTCTTGGATATTCCATTACTGACTGTATTATATACACAGAAGATACTGTTCTTTTCCTGAACCATTTTAGAAATTGCGATCTTGGGTTACGCAATCTTGAATCATCTTGCAAATAATACGCAAAATTCAACGGTTTAATAACAGTCATGATATATTTCCTTTTACAAAATAATTACAAATATCAAATGAAACGTCACATAAACATAGGTTCAGTACATACGTGTAATATATGAAACAGTCGGTTGCATACCCTGCAATGTAACCTGAAAAGTGGCTTGTTGTTAAGTGATAGTAGGTTGGGGGAGTTGGCACAGTTGGTTGACTTCTTATCATTGAGCAGAGACACAATCGGTACGTAAAAACATAATACTAAATATTACACATCATGAGATAACAAATATTCTTATCTTAAAAATTGTAAGGGTTTACAAAAAATGTCACATACAATGTTTACACTTTTGAGTTATATATTTTTAATCTAGGATTCCTTCCTTCTTGCAAAAGCGGTACCTAATAATATCATTAACTGCTAACCACCCAATACTGTACATTTTAATAAAAACACAATCTAAATAAATTAACTATGATTAGATGAAGACAACTTCTATAATTCATAAACATGGTATTTTACAGCATTTATTCACACAATTGTTGCCCACTAAATATAATTTCTTGACCAGTAAAACAATATTTATTCTTTTCAAATTAATTCAATTTAAAGAACCTCTTATCTGTGCCTTGAGCAAGAAAAAAAAAAAAACTTAAAATAACAAAATATCTATTCAAGTACTCCTGTGAATTATAGGGTTAAAGGCAGCCAGAAAATGAAGGTTTACTTCCTTCATTTACTTTCGTTACAGCTCCTTCAGTAAGTTCTGCAGGCTTGACTACTAAGTTACACTTGCAGCACAAATCCCTGATTTCCACCAGACATTCCTCCAAAGCCTTAACAAACTCCTTCGAGCAGGTCTCCTTACTGTCCTGGAAACTGGATACAGAGAAGATGATATGATCTGACTTGGGATTGTAACAAATGCCGTAGCCATTGGGAACCACAGGGCCATAACAACAGAACATCTCCGCAGCAGTGGGGACCTGCAGAGTGTAGGACACATTCTAAAGTACCAAACCATTTTAAATGCTTTTAAAGACGACACAATTACAAAATTTAAATAATTTTACCTGACTAGTGGAAAGGATGAAATGATTACTGATGAGGTATGCTTCGTCAGTGAAAATCTCTGGCTTTTCCATTTTCAGCTCATTTGCAATCTCTCGCAGTCCAAGTAAGTGATTATCTATTGCCATACCTGTAATCGCCTATAAGCAAATACTGAAAAATTAGTGGTTTCAAATCTTTTAAATGGAGTATGACTTTCATATTTTGGTTAGCAATATTAAATTGCATCAAAGGTCAGTCGTTCTGAAACCGTTCTGTGCAAACTGATGCTAATACAAAGTTCAAATTAATGTTAGACAGCATAATACAAATTAAAATAACATTTTTTTCCATCAAAAACATGAAAATATCAACACATCTTACAAGGGTAGTGTAGTTGGTCTGTGCTTGTATTGCATTCCACAGCATTTTCATTTTCTCAGCCATCTAGAAACACAAAGTTAAGATATTTACTTCTCAGTTTCCTAGGTCAAGTTCTCTAGTTGGCATGATAAGACAAGGACTGTGCGTTAAGTATAGAAAAAACTAGAAGCACACCAAATATTTAACCTGTATGTTATTGGGAATAAAAAGGTCAGTGGAATGTTTCATTTCCCAAACTAGGGAAAATGTATTTAAAAATGAGAGTGCCTGACACAGCAAGTAAATAAGAAAGTGACATACACTGGTGGAATTCTTTCCTTCTGTCATGGATTTCACAAAGGTCATGGCCTCTTGGGTAGAAGAGCGAATGTTGTCAACTCGCCCTTTGCGAAAACGGCGAACAGAAGCACTTTCATAAGTAGACACAGGCCTTCCATTACATCTGAATGTCGAGTGACAGGAGAACTGTTTTCTAGACATGTTAATGACTCCACACTATTTTCACACAGCATTATCAACTGTTTTCCAAGGACGGACCTTGGCTTTATACTGACTCGTGTAAAGGCGCTTGAAATTTTAAGCAATCCGAACATGCTGAACATTGTAATGATATATATATATATTCCATGAATAAATCAGATTATAAAAAACGTATATTTTTAAGACAATGAAATAAATAATATGTAAGATCTTATATTATAATTTATAAATTATATAGAATAACTTCAGCCTTAATTGTCAGTCTTACCTTTGACAAGTATAGCTCTGGCCCTGGCCCATTCTGTTCTCCCATCTGACGTTAGCAGACCAATAGCAGTAAAGTGCATCGCCTCCTCTGCCATGTCCATTATCTTCTCCAGTTGGACGAAGAAATCATTTTCTTTCAGCTGTTGGAAGTTTATCACGACGTCCAATACAAAAAACTGGCGTGAAAAAAGAGAATAAACAGCAACGTCAAAGTAAACAAGTCGTAAAATACACGATTACTGATCAAACGGGGATAGATTTGATTAAACTAATTTTGCTGGAGATTTCGAGATTAGACGATGCTACCATGATCAAGGTAGGGCTAGCGAGCAATCTTAGCGGTGGCTGTGGGCCTAGCATCAAGGAGCATAAGCATGAAACTTTCAGCAGCAGAGAAATTTGCATTCAATTTTGAACACAGTACCATAAATGTCCCTAAGTTCTTTAATGTTTTCTGATTAGGAAGAGTCAGCTAATTGGCAAGACAGCTAATTATAAGTGTTGAATTTTAACAAACATACAGTGGGCTATGATGTACTGCAGTAGCTTGAAATTCTGTACAAAATGGAACCTGTCGTACTGCAGCTGGTGTATTTAGCTATGTGCAGCAACCATTCGTTTTTTCGGTAATCTCATAAATGTTATGCTTAAAATATTTCAACACTGTAAACCAAATACCTTGCTGCAGTAAGGACTATATTTTTTCTTCATTATTAGCTATTATTAATGATTGTACCTCACCTGATTTTTACATGCCACAATTATGTGCTCTGATTCAGACAATACACTATCCTCCTGAACCACAAGTGTATCCTTTTTAAGTCCAGGTAGGCGGTACGACGTGAAGAGTCTGTTGTACTGTTCCATGCAGAGTGGGGCACCAGAGTGACCCCGAGCATGATCGATTGGTAGGGCCCGCCTAGAAAACAGATAACTGAAGTCTTCACCTTTATTCACATTTAAGTCACTCACTTAATACCCTTTTAACAGTCCTTGTATTTCATCAGTCTGAACAATCATGAAAATATATGACACAACCCACCCACTAAGCTTCGCTTTATAGTCCAATATTCCAGAAACAAGACAAGCTGCAAATCTGAGGAGAAAAAACAAAAGGCACAATGAAATTAAAACAGACAACAATGTTACCATGCAATGAATTCCTCATGTATTAATATTCTTCATTATTCTGCATTTGGTCCTCCAACTTTATTGTAGCCTATGGCTAAGGGTACTGGTAACATAGGATTATACAGATAGTGTTCCTTATGTATAATTATAAGAAGAACCTTTTTTTTGCTACATCAGCAACCAAGTAAAGATATCAATGAACAGAACACACATGATATTGGTTGAATATCACATTACAGACAATATCTGGAGTAGCATGATTACCCATAGAAATAATTTAATATAAAGAATATATAATATATAATCAAAAATAACCTTTATAAACGGAACTATTCAATGTTAGTACCTGAGGGCGTCTTTGTTAGACCTAAATATCTGCCTTTGGAAGACAATAACAGGGTTAGAGTTGATTGGAAGTGGTAATCTGTTTTTCAGGTACATATCGTCAAGCCAGTAGTCATAAACCTAGGAAATAAAAATATATTCATAGTTACATTTCTTTAATCAAATTTGTGCTTTAATATTTAGCCTATTTAATATATACCACTTCAATAAAGACATCTGTTCTTCTGCTGTGAGCCCTGAGCTGTGTCCTGAATGTGGGACTATGAAGCCTAGAGGTGGTCTTCCTGGAGTTTTTGATTGAATTTACTGCAACACACCAGTATCCAATGATATTTGTTCTTCTAATGGGCCACATGTGCTAAAAGGAAGCATAATGGGTATGATGTCCAATGGGTTATGGGTATGATGTCCAATGGGTTATGGGTATGATGTCTTCGTTTTCATTCATCTTTGTTTGCCACTTTCAATGGACAGATCTGCCTTCATTCTGTAAACACAGTCTCAGTTTTAATCTGAAAAAAACTTCTTGATCAAAAAATCAAGGTGGAAAATGGATTTCAGTTTAATAAGTAAAATCCTACTGAATGATGATTGATTGTATTCTGTAGGCAAATTACTAAATTAAGATTATTTTAACAGATACAAGAACTGCAATGATACTAAAATGCAGGTGTCTCAATAATCATCCATAGAAGAAAAATCTAATGATAATGAGCCTTGATAATTTGTATTTTATTCATGTCTATATTTATTCTTACTTAAACTGATATGATATTAATTAAAATAAAATGTATATTATTATTCCCAGCCATTTAACATCAATATATATATATAATGTCATGTTATATATAGTTTTATTCTTGAGATCAGGAAATGTTACCCAGTTATCTTTTTCATCTCTCCTCTCCTGCAGCTTCTTTTGAAAAAATTCCCCATTGCCTCCTGCAGACCCAAACCTCTCCACAATGGCTTTGGTTTTTCTGAACTGGTCCTTGGTTACCAGATGTTCCACACACTTGATATACGCCTTCAAGGTTTGTTGTAAAGGTGGAATTGGCAACTTGGGTAAGACCTGACCAATCATAAAACAGATTTTTTAGTGGACAAGAAATTATGAAAGCAGGATACTGAGGTAATATATTTGCATTTGACACATTTCACAAGAAAATGAAAAAATTTTGAGCAAATCTCAGATAGAATTTGGTAGTTATTATTCTCAGACATTACATTTAGAATTTGTCCGATATACGATGGATGATGTTTAAAGGAAAATAAAACGAATTTGTGGTAAATTTACTTGACAGTGCAGGCTGCTAAATACCCAAATGCGCCGAAAAAACAGTTTGTGCCAATGTGTTATTGAATATGTATTTATGGCATGTCCATCAAAACTGTTGCTCTGACTGGAAAGCATTGTGAAAATTAAGAAAATTAACAGTGAAACTTGTACTTACTAGACAGAACACCGATAATCATAATTAAATAATTAAAGTTACGGAGCTCTGAATCAAGCACTCATCAAGCAAAAGTCTAATTTTGTCCATTGTTAATTGTTTCAAAGTATTTCGATTTGTTGTTACATTTACAGCTTTGCCTGTCCTATTGATCGAAATCGTAGTTCCTCGTAAATATGTAAATTGATTAATTTTTAATAATTTAAAAAGCAATCGCTGTGACGAAATATATTTAAATGCGTTTACATCACTGTATCCACGGTCTTTGGGTTGGTCTGGTTCTAGGTCGGACATCCTTGAAGCAAAATCCAGTCAACCGAAATTAAACGTGAGAATCTTCGTATTGGGTTTTGGGTGCTCCTCTATATACAAGCAGGTTAATATAAATACATTTAAACATTAAAAACAACATTTAGAACATTGTATTTGCAAGTATGTGTCTTGACATCGTAATCACTTCCACAATTAACACATAGCAAAACAGGGGAAGATATCTTCCGGTAGATTTACTATTCACACCGACTGTAAACGAAAATATGCTTGGGAAAGTTCGTAATTGATTATTATCAATTATCTGACGACGAATTTACATAGTTGCACTCAAACGAGCTCAACATCTGCTTAAAAAACACACAGAATGCCAGCTGAGCAAAACAGTTTACATCTTACCTTGACTGTTAATTCCTCTCAACAAATATCCCTCAACTCTGGTCATAGAATCTTCAGGTGCGAAGAGCTTTCCTTTCTATCGACCTCTCTGTTAGTTGGCCACTCCTCATTGGTCTGGCTGTGCTCTAGAGAGGCGGCAAAGACTCCCACCACCTTATATGGCCTTCCATTGCATCTCACCACTTTTGTATTTTTTATTAATTTTTTTGTTTGCTGTACAAACACTGAATTAATTTACTCTACCTACCCTTACTTGTCAGCTTCTAACCATATTCTTCTTTTTTTGAGTGTCCTCCCCTCTTGGCATGGGAGAGTTAAGATGCGACCAATCCAAAGAGGGGCATCATCTCCAGTGCCGTCTTGGCAGCAAGAACCTAGAACGAACCTCCCACAAACCTCCCAAAAATCTAGCCAGCCCCTCGCTATTTGCTTTATTCTGCATGTGTCCATTTAATTTTCCAGGAGTTCAAACAAACCAAATCCATTTTCCCTTCTGCAAGTCAATGGTTGGTATCTAGTCTCATTCTCACCATCTCAGTCCATTAGACCTCTTGATATCTATTAGCGGAACAAATTACCTGCTTTCCCGGCCCACAAAATTATTTTAAAAATATGTGCTGTAGGTAAGAATCTCGATGTTTGTAAATAAATCAATTAATGCATACAGTATTACATTTGATATAGTCTGGTTCATTACAGGCGTTATACAATTGTGTTTTTTAGTTGTTTGTTCAGAGAAAATCTTTCAGTTCTAACAAGAGGGTGTTTGTCATAACATTCTAACGACATTTGCACTTTTAATTGAAGTTTATTTTGGGGATTATGGTCCTATTTGTTGTTTTGTATTTCATATGTCCATACCAAGAGACAGACTGCTCAAAGGATCTTAATTATTAAGCATTTCCTTTGTTTCTTACAGCAACAGCAATTTACACCATAGGCCTAATTTAGGCTCTAGTAATGTAACTTTACAGATTTACTTTTTTTGTAACTTTTTGGTTTTTGTCCTCATAACATGAACATGAAAGCAGCTTGTTAAAAAAGCACATAGGCTTAGATTCTTGCCGATTTTTTCAGTTTAGTTGTGCACACAAATCCTTAATATTTGACACAGCTACGTTTCTTAATAAGGGCCTGTTGTTCAATCGAGCATTAACTAAATGACTTAAAGGAAAAATAACTAGAGGGGGCAAATAACTTATTTTCATTTTTATTTCATTTTACTTTTCTTTGGTTGTGTTCTATAAAAAAATGAGATGGCAGAATATTTGTTTTTACAAAACAACAGTAATAATAATATGAATAATGTAAATAATAATCATAATAAATAACAGAATGTTGATATTTAGCTGATCTTTTGGCATCATGGACGGTTTGGCACTCTCTCACCAAAACTTTCTAATTCAAATTAAAGTTAACAAATGAATATTTACTTCCAAGTGTGTTTCAAACAAAGATAACATAAACATTAATCAAAAAGCTTTTTACATTACACAACCCAAACTCCCTCACGCGTATAACTACTCATTTACTCATTTACAATGATGTAGACATCTGCACAGTAAATATTTTATGTTAAACACTTTAAAATTCCAGAATTCATGAGATCAAAAATTAAATAAAAAAAATACAGAAGACAGGAAGTTAAAATAATGATTCAGTTAAATCAAAAACATGACATAATACAAAATAATAGTAGAAGCTAAATATTCAAAGCATATAACAGCATTAACATAATTTATTTTAGTTTTAAAATGTGTTAAAAGTTCACAACTATACAGTATTTATGTTTAGGACCCTGAATAGGCAATGCATTGTTTTTGATACATGTTGGATACATTGACATACAGATTCCATTCGTAATTCATGTTGGATACATCGATAGACAGGTTCCATTAATTATTATCATTATTACTACTTCTGGGCAATTTCATTCATAAATTATTACACAGATCATTACAGAACACTTTAAAAATAAAGACAATGTTTAGTTCATGTTTCACACAATAGCACATCAAATTTCAGGTTTTCTTACACTTAGATTTATTGATAAATTATTATATTTTCACAACAGTCAAAAGAGATGCATTTTCTACTGTCCTAAGCTCCAATTTCCATTTAATTATTCTCAGGCTCAGCAAATTCTCCTTCAGAATATGACCTTCTGTGCCCTCCATAGTTGTCAAAGTCATTGTCATCGGCGGGCCAGCGGTGGCCTTCTGAATTAAAGCCCTTGTTTCTGCCTTTGGTCTCTTCCATCTGAATTGTGTCATACAGTCCCTTGGGTCCCTCTTCTAGAAGAACATCTCTCTCTGAATGAGAGGGTTTCATTTGGCACACGTTTCGGAGAATGAGGAGGGCGGGTGCATAAATGACATTGGCAAGGCCCATGCCAAGGTTAAGTTGAACAAAACCTAAGGTATGGACAATTTGGCCAGCTACAATGGGTCCCATGGCGTAGGCTACACAGTAGGAAATATCTGCAATAGCATAGACACTACCATACACAGAGACGTGGCGCACATCAACTAAAAATGCCAGGGTAGGCAGAAGAGCGGTGTCCACTAATGCAATGCCAAAGCAGATGCCACACAATGGGGCGATTAACTGTCCATAGCTTTTACAAGCTGGTAGAGTACAGGAGCTCGCACCAATAATTACCATTCCAACAGCTCCGTAAAACCATTGCAAGTGCGGAAACTGGGCTGCTAATTTTACAGTTAAATAAACACCTAGGACATGGGGGAAGAAGGCCGGCAACCAGGTCACTCCCATTTGCCACTCTGTTGCATTCATGGTGGTCTCCATCCAGTTAGCTATTGTGGGCTCCAAAAATGCCAAGGGGATGTTACACGTTGTCAAAGCCCCTGCCACAACAGCAATATACGGATCAATCATGAGTTTGTAAATAGGGGTACCAACTGGCATGTTATCTCTAGTTTGGTGAGAAAAGGGCTTGAGAACAGTCAAAAATAGCATACCGTCTGCAAAGCATACACAAGCTAGTACAATGAACGGAACTCGTTTGCCAGCAAATTCGAATAAAAACGCTCCAAAGGGGGGCGCCACCAGGCTTCCGAATGAGATGAATGCCAGGGCAATACCAAGAGCTCTGCTTCTCTCAGCCTCCTCCGTGTACTTGTCTGCTATCATGGCAATTCCAGCGGTATCTGCAAAGGCTGACCCCAAACCTTGCATACTGCGCGCCGCAAAGAGAGTTGCGTAGTTATTAGCAAATGCAAATATGCAGGTGGAGATGAACATTATAAAGAGTCCGATCAAAAGTGGAATGTCGTACCCAACTCGGTCGATGAAGGTTCCAGTAAATGGATTAACTAATAGCTGCAATATCGCTTTTGATGCAAAAAGTACCCCTATTTGTAAGTCTAAATTGCCCCAGGATAGTTTTGCATGGTTTGAGCTGTCGTTCGAAGAATTTGTGTGTACATATTTATGGGCATGATCCAATTGTTTTTTTTCCAGATCAGCAAGGTAGTCTGGAATAATAGGCACAATAACCATATAAAGCATATTATCTAACAGAAGCGCAACGCAGACAATTACTAAAATAATTCGTCTTTGCCGATTAGGGTCTTGCATAGCGGTACTTAACTGTTTCGTTTTCTCACCAATCTCCGACAGTTTTTCAGCGGCAGATTTAGCCATCCCGGTGGTTTCTGCAGAAGCCATGATTCTCTGCGCTTTCAGGAAACTTTCGACCACACAAACGTGAAGTGCTGTTATTCTGCACTGAAATTCGAACCCTTAAAGATTAAGCACGCTCTGCTCATTTAATTTCTTCAATCTAATAAACTTACTGAGTTATTTATTTATGTCTTCGGGTGCATCTTAACTTAGTCCCTTTGTGCCCGGCTCTTCATAGCCCTTGCATCCCAATCCTTGCTTGAGCGCGTTAAAACTTTCAGAAAAGCATAGTATTTTCTCTCAGAGGTAAAAACACGTTTTCATTTACTGCGGTCGCATCTGTATATTCTCCGCATTCGAGAATTAATGAGCAGTTTTGTCGCTTTTGGTCCAGCAAAAACACGCACTTCCCACCTGTAAAACCGCAAGCTATGTTATCATTTTAAATCAGCAATTCTGATTGTGTTGCCATTGGCACTAAGAGATATGCACGTTTGTGGAGTCTTGTGTTCTTCTCTTCCTTTTTTGCAAGGGCTGTGACGCATTACTAGCTTGCCCTCCAGTGGTTTCTTAGCCAGCTGCATCTTTACTGCGTGCTTAATACAAAGATAATAATACCAATAATAAGGTAAACTAATTGGCCGAAGTTAAAAAAATGTTGTCCTATAATATAAAATCCAATTCATTTTAGCCGAATTATAGTTTCCATATTAATGAACATATCCACCATAATTTGATATAATTTTTTTTTTCCTGAAATATCAACCACGAATACATTTTGCAAATATTATTTTAGGTGTTTTTGTTTTTCATTTTAGGCTTGTGTATACAACTAATAAAAATTGCAAATAATTATTAGTATTAGGTGAAATAACATTATAATCCTTATAAAACCCAAGTTCGGTACACCGAGAATCTCTTTGTTATTTCAGATAATTACGTTCTCATTTGTTAACGGGGTTACTTAAAGTTGTTTTTAAAAAGTAGGGAGCTACGGTAAAATGCATTCACATCAACAAAACTATTAAACACAGGCTAAATGCGATAAATTGCCTAAAATTGGATCTTACAGGAGTACAAAATGATCTAGGCATTTTGAGAAGATGTTAAAAGAGGGTTGGGCTGCTGTACCATCTGTCAATTGAGAAGTTATTGACTCGGGCATGCTTTGTTATTGGTGTGTGTGCACATTTACCCCCCAAAACTTGGAAGAATCCTGTTTGCGACCAATAAAAACGTCAACAGAGAAGCATATGGTGAAATCCAAGAGCACGAGTAAATTAAATTAGCTTTTTTGATCTTGCAAAGTCGTTCAACAACTCCCTTGACTTTTCGTGTGAAGACTGGCTGCCATAACAGCAGAAGTACTTTTGTGTACTGTAAGTTTATAGCCTCAACCACTAATACAACTGGGTTCAAAAGTACAGTGGTGCTTGAAAGTTTGTGAACCCTTTATCATTTTCTATATTTCTGCTTAAATATGACCTAAAACCTTTCTTCACAGGCCTAAAAGTAGATAAAGAGAACCCAATTAAACAAATGAGACAAAATATTATACATTTACTTATTGAGGAAAATAATCCAATTTGACATACCTGTGAGTGGCCTCTATGATAAGCAGTTAATTTGAAAGTGAAATTAGAGTCAGATGTTTTAAATCAATGGAATGACAATTAGGTGTGAGTGGGCACCCTGTTTTATTTAAAGAACAGGGATCTATGAAAGTCTGATCTTTGCGACACATGTTTGAGGAAGTGCACCATAGCACGAACAAAGGAGATTTCTGAGGATCTCAGAAAAATAGTTGCAAGTCCTTTTTGTCTCATTTGTTTAATGGGGTTCTCTGTATCTACCTCTATGTAACTTTCACAATGTTGCCAAACCTGTGGAACACTCACAATGTCAAGAGCAATCCATTACCGAGTGCTGACTGTCCGTAGTGCTTAGAAGCTTGGCATCAAAATCAATGACAAGTTCCCCTTCATTAGGAATATTGGCTCAGCAGTAAGGATCCCTGCGTTTTGCGTTACAACATTAAATCTATCCACTCGTTACTCACAAATTACACTACTCATCTTCTGATCAAAGATGTTTGCTTCTCTCAACAGAACTACTGCAAATCACTGACAATAGTGGTTAAGGTAAACACATAAATGTAACTTAATTAAAGAATTGAATGCATAGCGCGAATGCTGAGAGTGAAAAAAATATGCCATATCTGCTCCTCTGCATTCTCTCCGATTTAGACTAAAGATTATATATATATATATATATATATATATATATAACACACACACACACACACATTTAGGATCAAATATGATATTTTTATGTTAAAATAGTCAATTTTGCTATCACTGTTACGTGATGTTGCAATGTAGTTTCCACAATTGTAGCAGCATCGGCGCCCCCTGGTGGTCTTTATGTGATTTGTGCGCTAATTGCGTTTTCTTTGCAGGATACTGCTACTCCGAGGCTCTACTGTATTTTATCACCAGCTCATTAGGTCATGGTAATCCCCAGCCAGAAAAAAATGCTCAGTAACGGGAAAGCACCAGTTTGAATCCAAAGCTGTGTAGCTGCTGCGGGGGAACACACGTCTGGGATTTGCATGGGGGGTGCATTTTTATTCTATCGTATAGATTTACAGAAAAACACAATTTGTATTTCTTGCTATGAACGTTTTCGCAATAACAAATAAAAACCTGGTAAGGGTGCTAAAACCTTGCACTAGATGCATGGTTGTGCATGAATTCAGTGACGAATCTGCACAAGCAAATCACTTAGCAAACAAGCTAGTCTTACTATGAAAATAATACTTGGTTTAAAAGTACGTTCACTTTCGTTGATGAAATTCGTTAAATTAGCAGTCCGTAACACATTCGATATGTCACATATTTTCTATATGAAACACACTTGTCATTTGCTGGGGACTGTATTTCATGATGACTGGGTCTCTTTGACCACTAGATGTCCTCGTGCAATTATATAATTTTATAAAGAAAGAAAAAATTCCTCACCATTGGGGGGCACAATTTGTATGATTTACTCAGCCCTAGTTAAACATGTTTGAAAGGACGTTATAAAAAGTTTTAAATAATCAAGTTTTTGTGCTAAATGTTGATGTCTAAAACTACTGTAGAGGCAGTTTACAGTGATATGCACAATAACAACATATGTAAGGGGTTGGTTGAGAAACTTATTTTTGTATTACCATGAAGTTATGATTTAAAGTACATACCATTTGTAATCAGTATGCGTGTGGTCCAATAAAAATGTTCACCTTGTGAAGTGAAGCTCAGCCTGAGATCCAGAGAATTATGAAACAATATGTTTGTCTTTCTCGGTCAGTGGGAGGGCATCTGTGCCCAGTTTGACCTCATAACTGAACTGGCTCCACTGGGGATCAACATTTTTGTTTTTCAGCTGATTCCACTCCAGCTCTGATCAGATTTGAAATGAAGCTCCAGGGATGTGGAACACTCATGTAATCTCCTGTGGCAGGGCAAAGTATTTTTATTTATTTTCATAAAATCCTGCACAACCACTGGCCAAAAAACCCATTTAAAACACAGGAATTAAAGAATTTGTAGTTTTACAAATGGATTCTTAATGTGTTTTTATCTCAAATTCCATTTATAGCAGAGCAAAATAACCCAACCAGCAGGAAGATAAAAAAATACAGTAATGAAATGGACCATGGGCCTTATTCATTCACAGTGCATATGTAACAGAGTGTAACACCTGCGTATGATCAATCTGATGCAAATGTTGGAATTCATCAATTTGTTCTTAGTTAAAAATGTCCCTAGAGTATGAACAGACGGCTCCTAAGCACATTTACATGAGAAAACGACACATCCTGTTTGTGGCACAATTAACAAAATATACACAGTAAAAACATTGAGATGTAACTGCAGCACTTTTTGAACACATTTTAGTTTTTAGGAATTAAACTTTATTGGTGTTCAAATCCCCTTCATAACACAGCAGCCGAGACTATTTCAGCCCTAATTAAATAACAAAACGTTTGCCATTGTTTTCAGCTCGACATTTAAAATAAGGGTTCGATTAAATAACTGACAATTCAGCTGGAACAAAAACCAGAATAGAAAGAGCAGTGGGAGGCCCCGGTGCACAATTGAGCAGGAGGACAAATACATTAGAGTGTCTAGTTTGAGAAACAGACGCCTCACAGGTCCTCAATTGGCAGATTCATTAAATTGTACCCGTAAATTTCTAAGTGACGCCAAACTTTTGAATGGTAGTGTACGTTTGCATTTAACATATCGTTTCCTTAGGCATCAGAGTAAACATAGAAAACTTTTGTAAAGCTGTGTGTATATACACTCACCGGCCACTTTATTAGGTACACCTCTTCAACTGTTTGTTAACGCAAATATCTAATCAGCCAATCAAGCGGCAGTAATCAATGCATTTAGGCATGTAGACATAGTCAGGACGATCTGCTGTTCAAAGTTCAGCATCAGAATGGGGATGAAGGGTGATTTAAGTGACTTTGAACGTGGAATGGTGGCATCTGCTGGGATTTTCAAGCACAACCATCTCTAGGGTTTACAGAAAATGGTCATAAAAAGAGAAAATATCCAGTAAGCGGCAGTTCTCTGGCCGAAAATGCCTTGTTGATGGCAGAGGTCAGAGGAGAATGGCCAGACTGGTTCAAGCTGATAGAAAGGTAACAGTATCTCAAATAACCACTCTATACAACCAAGGTATGCAGAAGAGCATTTATGAATGCACAACACATCTTCTAATGGCTACTTTCAGCAGGATAACGCGCCATGTCACATAGCACACCTAATCTCAAACTGGTTTCTTGAACATGACAATGTCCAATAGAGCACCTTTGGGATGTGGTGGAACAGGATATTCGCATCATGGAAGTGCAGTCAACAAATCTGCAGGAACTGCATGATGCCATCATGACAATATGGACCAAAATCTCTGAGGAATGTTTCCAGCACCTTGTTGAATCTATGCCATGAAGAATAAAGGCAGTTCTGAAGGCAAAAGGGGGGTCCAACCCGGTGGCCGGTGAGTGTATCTCAACAAATTGCACATTAAGTGGGAATCACTAGACAATCTAGAAATGCAGAGGTGGATTTAAAATGTGTAATCTTTGTGGATAAATGATCTGTAAACAAATGGCAAGGATTATAGCATCCTTGTCGGGAAATACAATTTTATTAATGGATGCAGACGAGGACAACAGCCAAGCCATTTGCTTGCAAATCTACATTGATGGTGAAATCCAGCATACTTTTTTCTTTCCATTTTCATCTCACATTTAACCTGTCATAAATTGCAGTTTCAAGCTTGGATGCGCATCATATTTAAATCCATATGTCCACTATATGCATTAGAATGCATTAGAATCAGCATTTGGGCCCCTATAGTTGTTCTTTGTAAAACCTCAGCCCAGGGTAGTCAGTCTGGGAAGAATTCAATTCAATTTGAGTCAGTTCTATTACACATATATTACAATATATCCTTTGCAAGAGTTAAAACAATTTCAATAAACTTTTACATTTTGTAAAGTTGATATACAAAAATAATAAGTGAGAGTGAGGGTTCTTCTAAATTCTTTCTGTGCCACAAGAAGTGGATGTTCTATTTTGATGTTCTATTTTCTTCTCAAATTGAATGTTCTATTTAAGTTTCTTGACAGGAGACTTGCATTAACTGCAGTGAAGAAACGATAGACTAAATAAACTTTATTTTACTGATATGTTATTTGCCGCCACTTCAAAAAGATTTTTTTTTACTTTGGTCACCCCAAAAAGACTGCTTTATTTTGTCACCTAGTTGATGAGCAGCTTCAAGATTCTCTTCCTGCTGAGCAATTACTGTACCAAAGAACTGAATTCACATTAAAGGCCATAACCAGGAAATTCACTTTAGAGCCCATTTTTATTAGCCATCGTAAAACGTATTTAATAAATACACTCCAATATGTGGTGCTGTCAGTAGAGTCTAGACTTAAGATCAGAAAAACACTCGCACATTAATTAATTTAATAGGATAGAATAGCTAAGGGCATAGGAGGCAAATTAATCTCACAATCTTATTTTAAAAATGACAATAGCAACCTAAAAATTTACCCTAGCAGATTCCAGGATTTATGGTTTTCCACACCCACATTGATATATATTTCACAACTATTCCAGAAACGTCCTTTATTTTGCTGAGCTTAGAGATAAAAAAAATATATATATTTTTTTTAAAGCAGATAATGATAGGAATAAACTGCATGTTTTTTTCTTCTTCTTTTTTGTCAACGCACAAAATAAATTATTTTGGCTTTACGTAATTCAAACTTTGATAAAAAGCTAAAGCTAAAAAAATTGGCTTGATTTGATCTTTAAACCATATTAACAATATTCCTTAAGTCATTCATGATTACATTTAAGTTCCCAGTCTTATGGATAAAAATGAGAGGTTTGATAACTCGGAACAGGAAGCTTTCTAAAGAGCAGTGACGCAAATTTCAGTAATCCAGATTATGTTTTAAACTCAATCCTTTAATAGTGTTGTTTCTCAATTTATGCGAGTATGTATGTGTGTGCATGCTTGCGTGCGTGCGTGCGTGTGTAATGTGTGTATTTTACTTTCATAATAAGGTCATTTTCTGTGCTTATTTTTGTTTTAATGCTCTCTACTGTGCTAATGGTTCAAACAGGCTAACGCTCAGCGCACTTCCTTTCAAAATAATTGCTTGTGTAATGTTTTTTACATACCATTTTTTAAATCTGAACGTTTAGGGGGTAATTGCCATTCTGTTTAACCTTGATCTGGTGCACTATTATTAGAAAATTCCTGGTGGGTCTCTGCTGATTCCGGACACAGTCATTTGAGGCATTGGAATGTTTGATTAATTTCAATAAAGTAAATCAATTAAGCTTCCACAGTCCAAAAGAACTACATTTCCCTCTCTCCGGCACCAAGAAATGACATCATCCTCCACCTAACTGGTACTTCCAAACTCCAGTGTCCAGTTATAGAGAACCATTAGCTGGTCATAAATCACACTTCCCTTAAAACCAGAAAACATTCCTCGACACTTTTTGCTATTTTACAGGCTGTACGCTAAGAAGAGAAGACCACTCTTTCTTGCCTGCAGTATATCTGCAAAAACCATGCAGAGAATTACAACCCTCTGCCAAGGCCACACATTCAATTGGGCTACAGCCCTGCAGAGACACTGACTTCTGGGCCTTCAACTCTAAACCACAGTTATGGGTAGGTCCTACAAGTGAAATGTGCACCTCTACTTGGCAGGAGCCACAGACGAGGAACCCAGGAAAGCAACTGAAGCTATTGGGCAACGCATTTGAAAAATAGGAAAGAAAATGCTTTTGTTTGTTCACCTCCACAACGGAATATGGTGATGTAAACCTGGGACAAATCCTCGTGCTCAACACGAAGTATGCAGCATCCCAGTCTCGCAGAATACGCCCACGTAAGGGCATGCATTATGATGTTAACCTGCGTTTGTTTAAAATGCGGAATTTGTTTTAATGTTGTTCTTAGTGCTCCGTTAACCTCTCGTTTGTTTAGGTTATTCGATTACATTTTATAGCACGCACATCCCGTTATCTTTTAACTTTTTAATATTATAGTTTACGCGGTAAACCGTAAGACACGCGAACTTCAGTCTGCGCGTGTGTTAATTACTTAAGTTGATTTGGAAAGCCATCCGCTTGGTGTTTACTTTTGTTTCTTAGCATTCTTTACATTATCGCGGAAAAAGTATTCTGATATGTTTCTCTCTCACACAAGTGTTTTATTTTATCCTTCCGCAGTTTATAAAAAAAGCAGTGTGCTGCTTATTTCCTCCGCACTGTTTAACAGCTATCTTTATTTAAACGTAGGTAAACTCACCATTTTACCTTTGCTTTGTTACTGCCCGTTAGTCCACCACACGTGTAGTCACGATAGTGTCCTATGTGCACATTAACCGTGACAATGGACATTAAGGAAAAAGCATATATTTGAACATGTTGCAAGACATGAACCCTGCAGACTAGCTAATGCTTTCTTCACCTCTGCATTACCTTATTATATAACATTTCCGAAGGCCATATTGGTTTTTAATCGTCTTAAAAAGCCCATGTGAAATGTTCATTGATTTACAGAATGTAATCCAGAGGTAACTGTAAATACCTGAATTTCCTCAGTGCCATTGTAAGTGCTGCGGTTAAAGCTGTAAAGCTGATGAAAAATACAGGAAATCAATAAAAGAACAAATTCTGGCCTCTGCCAGAGATTTCAAATCCATGTATGGAATAATCTGAAAGCTATGGGGGCTTGGCTTCTGACAGAAAAATCTCTTCGTGATGTTCTTTTAAAACACAAATCTCTACTTATTTCAACAGACATCTGGTATGATGAAGATTTATTATATTTTAAGGCCTATTTTCAATTGCTTCTTTTATATCTTAGAAAAGGAGACTAAACAAACTCCAGGGAACATGTTAGGTACTATACTTTCCCTACAATGATATACTGTATATGGTATGTTAATAATTGCTTGTCCGTATACTGAAATTTAACTAAAGGGGCTTAAGCCTTAGTTTTCATTTATACCACAAAGATATCAGTTAGATATTGGGGGGGGGCAGGCAAATAGGAAGACTAATGGAGTACACACAGGGACACCTCCTGGTGCAGTTGTGGCCCCCGCACCTTACTGACAGCAGCTCAAAAATTATTTAAATATGATGCAAGATCTGGCATAATATTTTATCTAATGTTGATTGACATGTTAAGCTTGGTATCCATTATTGTTATGATAAATTACTTTCATCGTGATTATGTAATTTTATTTGATTTCAGAGCATAAATGTTTGAATCGTGTAAAGAAAATGGATGTAGAAGTGGCAGAATTTAGATTAACTGATTAACAGATTCATTGTTAAGGAAAAAAGATTAAATGAAATGAGTAAAAATTCTAAATAAAAGCAAGGTTAAAGAGATGTTTTGAGATCTCTTAAAAGCTTTTGCAATTCAAATTTATCCTCAGGTTATCTGGTTGGCTGTTCCAGAGGCTGGGGGAATAACATCTAAATCTGCCTCCCCATACCTCTTGGTTCAGGGTTTTGGAACATTTAAAAGGCGTAGAGGGATCTACTGGGCACATACTTCAAGCATGTCTGATGTGTAGTGGGATGCATCATCATGAAGTGATTTATAAACTAATTAACAAATCTTAAAATCAGTTCTGAAGCTAACTGACAGTCATTTAAGAGACTTAAAAAACTAGAGTGATGTGTGCTCTCCTCTCTCTCTGGCCTTGGTCAGAATTCACACTGCAGCATTCTGTGTAGTCTAAGTTTATTTTGTTGACCAGACAGGAAATCAAGCATGTTAGTAATAAAAGCATGCATCAGTCTCCAGTGTCCTTGAGAGAAAATATTGCTCCTTGGAAATGTTCCTTTGGTGTTAGAATATTTTAGTCACATTCCTGATATAAGTTTCAAAATTCCCTAATGTACACTTCAAACTCATCACCTTGTGGAGACGGGGAGGACATTTAATAAATCCTACCACCACTAACCTTTATCAGGCCATCAATAGTTTTTATATTTTAGTGATTAACTAGAGATCAAACTAGATAAATGAACTCGGCAGGAAATTTGAATTGTCTTGTTGTGCATTAAACATAAGTGAGACAGTGAGACAACAGACCCCAGCGGGGAGATGTACTGAATAACCCAGGTACAGCACAACTGCACACACCACAACAGCTCTGCCGGGAGTGGTGGCATTAACAAAAATAATTAAGAGTGTGTTATTCGTAAAGGCTCCTTAACACATCTACTGGGTGCTCCGAGTCCCACTAGGGTGTAGGTGTGCCACACCTAAACACAATTAAGATGGCATTAAAGGCTGTCACATTCATACCAAGTTTCTCGCTCAAAATATCATAATGTAGCTGTTTTTTTTTTTTTCTACACTTCTGCTCTGCCTTTAAATAATTTATCTTAAATGTATCTATTTCCTCACTCATGCACAGGGCTCACCATCTGGATGGGTCTTTTTTTTTTTCTTTCACTGGAGCTACAGCATCAATGGTAGTGATGAACTCATCATGTAAATCATTACAAGAGGATGGAAGAATTTGCAATGCAGTATTGTTCAGATACTCAATAAAATCCACAGTTGCTTCAGAGGTTAGACAGCATTTAAATGAAGATAAAGCAACACCAACAGTAGAGGATATGTCATTATGTCCAGTTTGTTTGATAAAGTCCATCGAGCTGAAAAGATTCTTAAATTTGATGGCCTTGGAGTCAGTCTCTGTACCAACATCAGTAAAGAAATCAGTAAAGAAAGTGACGCAGCGATTTTTTTGGCTTATTTAGGGTAACTGCCATCACATGTGACTGACATTAAACAAATTAGCAAAATGTGTAAAAGACCATAAGAAATGTGCTTATATCTGAGTGCATGAGTGAATATAAAGGGCCCCCACCTTTTTTACCCTTTATGGTTGAGTGCTTCAAAAAGAGCAGCTGACCCATCTGTGTTCAGCCAAGTTTTAGTGGGAAAATGCAATCAACTTGGTGTTTCAAAATGAGGTCATTAACAAGAAAGGTTTTAACATTTTTAAGTACCATATTTAATGAGACTGGGCTGCTCTGCCCTGGGGCATCTGTTTTGAGTTAACCAGGGGAATAAGAATCAAGCTAATCTATATGGATGTTGGGAGATGTTATACTCACTAGTAGGCAGCTGTTTACTGTGTAGGGCAAAGAGTCATCCAGTCAGATACCACCCCATGTTGCTGAGTAACATCTGTGCTTCTTGTCGATGCGGGTGTAGTCTGCTCCACTTGTAGAAAGCCTGGAGCTGCTCGAATAGGTCAGAAGTTGTTAATATCCATGATACTTTCAGGAATCTTAATTTACCAATGCCACGCTTGTAACACGGAAGAGGCCCAGAGAGTAAACCAATACCAAATCCCTTTAGGTATAGGCATACACCAGAACCTGTGGCTCTCCAGGGCTAGGTTGGGCTACACCTCTGTGCACTGAATAGTGTGTGTGTGTGTGTGCGCATGTTCGTGTATACATGCAGTTGTGCTTGTGTGCATGTCTGTGTGGGCATGCTTGCACTTAAGGTTGTTTGTGTGTGTGAATATTGAATGCATGAATATTAGATTGAATGTTCATTAAAAAGGGAGTATTTAAAAAAACTCTGATTTGTAACAGTTGAACAGACATGGCTAGCTAACCAACATAACTAAACTTACTATACATCCCCTCCAGGCTCGCATTTCTGAGTAATTCTACATTTTTGAGTCTGTGCTTCTGCTTACAGAACTCTCTTTGTGTAAAATTCGATGAGTGAGGACCAGGGTCGGTGCCAGAACAAAAGGAATGGACGGGCACTCAACTTTGACAGGGAGGCATTTTGTTCACCTCACATTGCTTTTATTAAGTCTATAACTAACATTATCTCAGGAAGAGAATTCAGCTGAGGGGGCACAGTGACATTTCTGGACAGGCCTGGACCCCCAAGACCCGCCTATAACGCCGACACTGGCAAGGACATCCCACATTCACACAAATAGCCTACATATGTTTCAAACATATCAGTATATTTTTCGAGTAGTTTATTTATCCTTCTAAAAAAATAAATATTATTTCTGCATTCAGTTGAAAATATAACAGAATAGAAAATGTGACACTCACGTGTTCCAAAATTCTAATCATGGCATTACGAGATATGGGCATTTACTTACATACCAATTTGTCACCTACCTCTAGAAGAAAGTACATACATCTTTAACATACTTAATCAGATGGTGTTCCATAGCTCTAGATAGGACGTATGCTACACTTTGAGGGTGGTCAATGAGCCAAATACCAGTATCACATTATAGATCCAAAATAAAATATGAATGTCAAAAACTAGCTACAGAAAACAACAGCTGAATTATATAGTCAGACCAGGACCCTATGGAAGCATGGATTGCAGTTGAATTACGAAGTCTACATAACTTTATTGTATTATTTTATTATGATTTTCAACTTTTCTTCATAATACCGACAACTAGTCAAAATGTTAGGGCCATACAAGTTAGTTACAACAAGACACAAGTAATTTCATACAAATTCTATTAGGAAGCGCAACCCAAAGAGAATTGTAATGAACATTTTTTTTTAAATAAAAAAAACATTGAATCATTTAACAAAGACCAGGAATTATTAGGACAACACTGAGTTGCACAAGCACACAGAATAAAAGAAAGCAAGCACTTGGACAATGCAATATCCAATGGGAATTATTTTATACACGGCCGCCACGTGACCTCTTTGCAGCCACTACATAGATATAAATCAACAATCATTTTACTTGATTAAAAAAACAACATTCCTAACATGTATTTTACGAAACAGAGTGGCTCATTTTTCGATATACATTGACATTCTGTACCCACGGTAGACTTATTTCACTGAAATGTCTATCTTCGTGAAAAAGTGTCCTGAAAGAAAATGAAGAACTCATAGAAAGGGAAACATCCCACAAGGCCCAGTCTGTTCTCTTAAAACATTACTGAAGACTAAGAATAAGCATGAATTAATTGTATGATTGTATACTGATTACATAATTAGCTTTTAATTTTATCAATAGCTAAGTCATTTTAGATATTGTTTCAGAACATGGAATTAATAAGCACTTAGGTGTTTGCTTTTGTTGAATTATTTATTTGTCCTTTGTGTCTAAATTTCGAGAAATAAAACTGAATGAATGATGTTATTTCTCAACTTATTAATGAAAGGACAGTTCCTGAGTTGTATTTAAGTAGACTTCATTAAAGATAAACCCCTGCAATTTTCTCTTTTTCAAATGTAAAATATTATAAAGCATGTTGGACCGTTTTTTTGTTGTTGTTTTTTTCATAGTGTGCCGAAGAAATGTGCTTTTTAAAAATTGGATCTTAAAATGAAAGCCTATCCATTTATAGTGTCTTATTTGTAATCTCCTTCTGTGTGCTAATCTTCTATGCCTGGGGAATGTGTTTTCGTGAACCTGAGCATGCGAGATTAGAAAATGTTGCTCAACTAATTCTGCTTCAAGAGCTGATCTAGACCTTATCCCTTACTGAGACCAGAGCCCTTTAGGGGGAACATATGACTTCCCCCTGGAAGAGGAACTTTTTTCTGACTATAAAGTCTTTGTGTACGGGAGCATGATATGAAATACTTTATGGGAATATATCACAATAAATCTCTAGTGTTCACGATATTATGGCATAAATCTGTAAAATAGTTTCTTTAGTTAAATAGAATAAAATGCTTAATAAATAAATACTTAGTAAAATATTATACTTGAACTTTTTCTTATTATGTATTGGCATTTTTGATCTAGGTAATTTTATTTATCTTTAGCCTTATTTTAAGGCACAGTGAATACTAAAACTAAAAAATGCAACTAAATTTAAACAAAAATTGCAAATGGTTTTGCCTTGATCCAACATTAGATTATTTTGTAAAGACAAGGTGTTTAGATACTGTCTAATAACTATGATTTAGGTACTAACCTACCCCAAAATATCTATCACTTCAAACACATTATTCCAAATAAAATTTGAATTACAAATCTTACCCATAGTTACATACACCTGTGTATATAGCCAAGACACATATTTAGTTATAAAATGTTCCAATGGAGACGATGTGAGTGTTGTACCACTAGGACATTAAATAGACTCTGTGAATGTTTAGTTTATTTGGACTTGTTGTCAGTCTGAACCACTTCTCTCTTCTGCCCGGTGAGAAACTGCCAAATCCCTCCTCTGTAGTTTTCATTTCCAAGGGCATATAAGAAGGCATTGAACATAGGGGACGTTTTAGCCAGGATTGGAGCAACCTACAAACAAAGAAAATTGTTATTCTTTGAACAAATCCTTTCAGAATCAGTGTTTTGTTGAATCTATTTAACACACATGTAGGCAAAAATCCATTACCATTCTCAACTTGGGCGATAAAAGTGTGGCATTTTCAACAGCAGCATACAAGGACAAGGCGGCGTACGGACTCCAGCAAAAAAGCAAAGCTTTCAATGGTGTACCAGTATTAAACTAAAAAGCAAGAAAGGAAAAACAATTAATTAACAAAGTCAATTTTCCGACAGAATTCTCCCCCAAGTAACACTTAAATCCTAAACATTGCAGAAGATAGAAATATATTTAAAGTTATTTGTAATCATTTGCACTTTGATGTTGTTTTCTTAATTATTTTCTTGTCTTCTGAATAGGAATAGGTTGTTAATTCAATGTATTAAAGTCTATTCAACTCGGTTGGTTATGCAACAGTTTTGCATCAGTGAAAAGTTCAGTGTTCCATCAGCACAGATGCCTTTGTGCTTTCAGGCACGAGGTCTGGGACTTTCCCAGGCACCATAAATAATGAAGTTATACAAGGAACTGGAAAAAAAGAATGCGAACTACTACGTAAATACCTTGATCTAGTAAAAAGCCATGCACCTCACCTTGTTCTGGCCAGTTTTCTTGAATTTCTTTGCAATGGCTCGGTAAGAGCTCAAAACCATGATGGCTTGGATAAGTAGGTTACAGAAAGCCATGGGGAGCAAGTAGGAGACATAGTTTCTATTGAGCGGAAGGAAACAAAGCAATTCAGTAAATCCATTTTTCTGGACATTTGAAATGCTTGCCTTGATCCCTGATCTCTATTGTACACCAGGGTTCTTTGAGGACAGCAGCACTGCATGTTCTACAGTTATCTTCCAGTGGGAAAATGGTTTTAAGTACTAGGCGAGTGGCTTTCCTTTCCAAATAATAACTTCAATTAGAGAATGAATAGATCATGCGGTACTAAAACCAGCAGACACTATAGCCCCTGAGACCAGGGTTGGCCACCCCCTGCTATTGATATAATATTTGTTTTACCATGGAGTGGGTGCAGAGCCTTTCAGTAGAAACCATCATCTCATAATACTAGATCATGGGGGTACCTGTCGCCTTTGCTGTAGTCCAAGGTGCAGCAGGTCCGAAGGGGTTCGTAGTCATATTCTCCCCAACCAAAAAGTGGCATGGCGGACCAAAAGCAAGTGAAAAGCCAGATAAAAATCACCAGCATTATGGCGCTGCTCCATTTTAACTTTGTTCCTAAGACGAAAGAGGTTTTTAATACAATATCTGAGATATTACTTAGAGGTTAGATATTTAGAAGACACCAAACTTGAATTGGAAGAAGTAAGTTATATCCTGTTATTTTTGCTCTCCACAATGCCTGTGTCTGCCTCTGTTACCTCTGGAACTAATAATTGTGTGCAAAACATATTATTTTATTTAAAAATTAAATGAGAGTGAATGGTAATGGAATGTATGTTGGACTGAACTACCCTCCAATGTACGGTCATCAGAAGATGCAGGCTTTACTTATGTTGAATGTGGGATAAATCTTCGTAATCCACAGTGACAGCTATTCATGATGAGACAGAAAGGAAAACAGGCCAGGATAAGGCTTTTCACATGCAGGTCTATGGCCTTGGTAAAGGAAAGTTGCCAGATGGCTTCTTTTGATTCAGTGTAGACAAAGGAAATTCTGTGTCAGAGGGCAATCCTTTAAACCGTCCTGTTCATAGCTCCTTGGTGTTAAGTATTATTTCCTGTAGTTGCCGTGTCACATTCTACTTACTGGTACAATATTGATGGTATCTGTCCCAGGCGATTGCAGCTATGAAGTTGATGCTAGCAAGAGCAGTTAGGAATCCTTGAAAACCATGGGTCTGGCAGCCGTCTGACCCATAGGGCCAGTATCTAGGGAACCGAGGCAAACACTGCCTCAGTTAAAAAAACTACTCATAATTTTACAGTTGGATAATTATAAGTTTACATATAAACTTACAAGGTATAGTACCAATAAAACAAAAATAGAATCCTGGAGTAATAGTGTAGGCAATGTGTATATTTGAATAAATTCTGCTGACCACTGGTAGGCTATCTGTTTTTCACACACGTTAATATTTGTCCCTCATTTTTTTTATCTTTCCATTTATTAAGTCACTATAAATGCATTACATACTAAATACGTACAGGCTGTCCCAGTTTTCCATTTTATATATATATATATAGACTACAGTATTTTGCCATTTGCTTCAAGTAGGGCAGAATTTGATAATCCCTACCTCAAAAAACTCGAGAACGCCGCGACAGTAGCATTCATACAAATTCCAACATCAGCCATAGCCAGGCTGAACACAAGGAAATTACTTGGGGTTCGTAATTCCTTTATTTTAAGGAAAGATATAAGCGTAACAGCATTGAGGGAGAATCCCACGAGACCTTTAATAAAACGAAACACACACACCGCGAACTGATTAACATAACAGTGGGTGAAAAAACGTTTTCATCAACAGATGACCGTGCCATTTGTAGGTAGGGATTCATACCGGGATTCACACCGTGAAGACACACTTATTTCTCACGAGAAAGAAAATTATTTAAATTTATATTCAATTCATTAGTGTGAGCAATTTTTATACATGTATTAAAGAAAATCACCATGCATCATTTATCTCAAATCATCTAAATGTACATGCCACGCATTGCTAGAATAATTGCGTCAGTAAATCATATAGCGTTTACAACTACTTACCTTCTACCAGAAGAGCACTGCCTAATGAGAAAACATCGAAATCGTTGAATCCTTCGGGTAAGGGATACGAAGTCACCATTTTGGAAGCGATTTGACCAATATTTTGTAGAATTCACAGACCACTATTCCACTGTCCGTATAATCCCGATGTGCCCCAATAGGTTCAAATAGAGCCTCCTTTTAAAGGGCCATTTCACGTGAAAAAGCATGCACGTTATTATGTAAAGCCTTTTCTATTTCGCATCAATCCCAAAAAGAATGTTTTAATGAACATCATAACACTACCGTTCCCCTAATACGGATTTACACAACCCCCACGGTAAAGCGTTCAATTAGTCACACAAAGAAACCATGTGTCTCGGAGCAAGCCAGTTTCATAACGATTCAAGTGTTATTTTCTCGTAGCACGTTTTAAATACCTTGGGTAGATTTAATTGCTATTTACGATGCTAAAAGTAAGTGCATTGCAACACCCTAACATTATGCTACTAAAAATAAATTAGTTTTACAGCTACAGTGAGGTTTGACTCCTCGGTATGAGTCTTCTAACTCTAGAAAATAAATATTTAATTGAAGTGGTGTTTTGGGGAAACGGTTGGGGGATCCTAAGCATCCTTGAGTATGCAGGAGTTGAATAAATGTATCTCCCCAATTGGTATTAAAAAATATTATTTCTGTAGTTCATGTCACTTTTGGTTCTCGTTGTCCTGGTTTTCAATCAGGAGACAATGACACAATACTTATGGTAAAATCTGTGTATCTTCTATGCAAACTCCGAAAAGCATTACCATCACCACATTGTTGATAACTGCATCAACATTCACTAGAGCAGGTGACTGAGAAAAAACATCAAAATATAGGTTCTAGCATTTAACACTTTTTATCATCAACTTTTTATTGATGTCGAAAAACCTTTGGACTTTAAAGTAGACATACAATTGATATTGATTTAACCATTTTTCATTAATTTATTGGAGATTCTTCAAGATTCTATTGTTCAGAGAAATATACATTTATTTATTTGTACAGCTGGGTATTTACAATTATGGGAGACAACAACATCAGAGTCTCCTTACGATTTAGAACCCTTAACCTACCACCTGCTAGTCCTGTCTCAGGACATGGGCTAGTCCAAAACGGTTTTATTTATTAAAGTATTATGTTATGCAGCAGATATATCTACATTGCTTATGCATTTCATTATCATGTTGTGAGACTAATATGCCATGGCTTATCCCGTTTATCACTAGACGTGTTGTGTAGCGTTTGCTGCACTAATTGTGAAGGTAATGAATCAGAGTAGCAATTAAAAGGGAATCTCTGTAAAGACCCTTTTTGGACTAAATGTATAGGATACAAAAGCTACCGCTTCTATGAAGAAATAATAACAATGATTCAGTGATACATATTATAATTGCATCATCCTAATTGAAAGAATTTCATACCATTTGTTTAGAGAGCAAACAAGGACGCCATTGTTTGATGAGCTCTGCTTTAACTACCAGATTATAAAATTTTGAGCCCTGGGAAACGTCACTGAAATTGGCTAAGAAACAACATAGTCATATGACAATGCAAAGTTAAACAAATTAGCTCATCTGTTTGGTTCCTCACAAATGTTACTTTCATTGCATTATTTTTCACTAGAATGCTGCCTGTGCCTCATTGATTTATGTCTTTAGAGTTCTAACCATTATTTTAAATGACTGTTCAGTCTAAGTGTGTAGAGACCTTTGTTCTTTGCTTAATTTGGCTGATAAGGATATGTGTCTGCAATTTATCTTAGGGGGTTCTTCAGTTGATGTCAAAGTTTTGTTAATTGTTAGCAAAAAAACTGCATTGTGGATATTTCAGTATAAGATCACTCCAATAAAAAGGTCCAACATTGAACAAAATGTCTTTACTTTTTTATTGCACCATTAAGAACAAAATTATAATTTTTATTAACATACTTCATATATATAGCCTATATCGAAATAAAGTAAATAAAACTTTATAAGAGGATAAATGGAAGACTCAGTAGAAAATAATCAGTGTCTGGAGTATACTGTACCCAAAAAAACTACTGATAATAAAAATCAGTAGCAGTGTACGATATATCTATTGTTTTTTCCTTCTTTATTTGCTCTGTGCAATAGAATTACGATTATAGCAAAATGTTTCTAGTTTCTGAGGTTCGTTTTTATACATGGATAGCAACACATATATTTTCATATAAACAAGATATGGAAGCCAATAGGATTCTAGAATGCAATGTGTATATGAATCATGATAACGCCAGTCCTTTCACTAATCCGTGTCTATCCTTTTTATCTCAGGTCTCAACGCAGTCAGATCAGTATGGGACATTGAGGTAGGAGGACAATGCAATACCAGTGATGTTCCAGTAAATTAGGCATCAGACCTTATTTATTTTGTAGAATCGTGTAGTGGGTAGTAGTGTGGCTGTGAAGCAAAATGTTTCTCATTTTTTGTTGTTTTTTTTGTGTGGCATTAGGGAGGATTCCCTTGGTTTTGAGTTCTTGTCCATCTCAGTGTAGCTGCTTTTATCATAACTTAAGTGATGGGTCGAAAGCCAGGTAAGAACTTTGCTTATCTATGTTTCTAAATAATATACATGACAATACATGTCTATTTGTGAATGGATAAAAAAAAATTATTGCATGGTTTCTCCTTCATTTTTGCTCTGTCCTTTATCTATTCTATGTGTGAATAATCTGTGTCACGGGACATTCTAAGTACTGGTAAAATAATAATAATAATAATAATAATAATAATAATAATAATAATAATAATAATAATAATAATAATGTTATCAAATGCTACTCCAAAAATCTTAACAAGTCAAAATCAACTGTTCTTTTCGACAAGTTTTTCGATGTTCCTGTGATTTTGTCTATTGATTTCAGAAATGTAAACTACATATATAGTATAAAAGCTGGGTAGATCTGGATGGAAAATTGTAAGCCTTATTGTTGTCTAAGTAGTCATAAGAGTAATAACAGAAGTTGTAGCTGATAGGCACCATTTTATTGAATTTTCCCAACTCTGCTTTCAAAAAGGATTAACTTCTGAATGTTCCGTAATCTCCTTTCATTTTCTGTTACTGACGCATAATGCCATGTATCCCAAAATAATAACAATGGAAGAAAATAATGGGAACATACATGTGGAAACATACTTGTGGAAACATGTGACGCCTAGTTTGTATTTAGATCAGTTCAGTAATTTTCTTTAACTGGGATGTCTACACATATATCTACATCATTTGTCCATATTTCTGTTTAATTTTGAAAAATATCCAGAAAATAACCAGAGTTAAGGGTTTTCAATGCAAGACTTTCTTTTCTTCTAAAAAGTGTGCATATATTTAGAAATCTGATGTTTTTACTTGATGGTTTTTCCCATTATTAAGTTGTACCAAAGTAATACATTTCAACCTTCTGTTTTTGTCCAGGAGTGTCATTTGTAATGACCCTGAAATCTCTCTAGTTCCGGCCAATTTTCCAGTGGACACATCAAAACTCAGAATTGAGAAGACTGCAATCAAAAGGATTCCAAGCGAAGCTTTCAATTATCTGTCGAATCTCGAATTTCTGTGGATGTCTTTCAATGCTATGTCTTCAATAAATACAGACAGCTTCCGTGGTTTGAACAGCCTGGACGAACTCCGACTGGACGGCAATGCCCTTGTCTCCTTTCCATGGGAATCTCTTGCCGACATGCCCAGCCTTAGGCTTCTTGACTTACATAATAACCAAATTACTAAAGTTCCTACTGAGGCAATAAATTACATCAAAAACCTGACATACCTTGATCTATCTAGCAACAATCTGATAACTGTACCGTCAGAGATTCTCGCAACATGGATAATGGGGAGATTTACAGAAAATTCCAAAATGATTCTAGGTAACACTCTACCTAATCTATTTTCTGTCTACTTGTTCAAATCTAATAATATATTGGTATTATTGATAATGTTAGAATTTGGTGACTACAAAATTATTTTGTACGTTGTATTACATTGCATTTTACTGGTAGACCTCCAATCTAGATATTAAAATGATAGAGAACTGTATTTCTGTATAAAAGTATATCATATCTTCATGTATATCATACACCTGGTTAATATATATATATATATATATATATAATTTTTTTTTCTTTTCTTTTTTTTCTTGTTTTAATCTAGGTCTACATGACAACCCCTGGGTTTGTGACTGCCGGCTATATGATCTTGTCCAGTTTCTGAAGTCTCCCACCTCGTCAGTGGCTTTCATAGATGCGAGACTGAGGTGCTCTGACCCAGAGAGCCTCTCTGGAGTGCTGTTGAGTGAAGCTGAGCTCAGGCGGTGTCAGGGACCCAGGGTCCACACTGCTGTGGCCCGTGTTCGGAGCGCCGTGGGCAACAACGTGCTTCTGCGCTGTGGGACCATCGGAGTCCCCATTCCAGACCTCTCCTGGAGCAGGGCAGATGGGAAGCAAATGAATGGGACAGGTGAGTCAGCACAACTGGGGGAGATAAGACGTCTTAGTTATCAGCCCTAATGCATAAGTAAATACAGAATGGTGACGTCATTGCAGACGGACAATAACAACAGATTTTGGTGTGATTACATATCTGAAAATTAGATTAATCACTTGAGTGTTTAGAAATTTTTGAATCTAATATTCAGTTTCCTTTTCTTTGCAGTTCAGCAAGAGATTTCAAAAGAGGGGATCATTTGGTCCATTCTAAGTGTGCCTGCTGTCTCCTATCGGGATTCTGGGAAATATATCTGCAAAGCAACAAACTTTGCTGGTAGTGCAGATGCTATTATTTCACTGGTAATAACAGATGTACTTAAATCTGAAAATCAAACAGGTGACACAAAAAGGGTAAGAGGAAGGAAACCCAATGGGGTGGGAAAACCTGCCTACCAAGAAAAACTTGTGGTAAGGTACATAGGTCCATCAACCCCTGCTACACCTAATGTTGAACCAGTAACTAACACTGGGCCATACCCGTATATCGAGAGTTACAGCATCTCTGACTTTTCAAAAAATGGACAAACACCCAATACTGCCTTTTCAGATGGGATCCTGGAAATGGACAAGGCAAATTTCAGCAGCCTTGCTGCCAACACTTCGTCCCTTCAACAGGACCCTGAGAGGGTGGTCAGATCAGTGAAAGTGATCGGGGACACCGACCACACGGTGTCCCTCAACTGGAGGGCTCCTTCGGCCAAAAACACAACCACATTCAGTGTGTTGTATGCCGTCTTTGGGGAGAGAGAAATGCGCAGAATTAATGTCAGTCCCGGCAAAAACCGACTCACCATAGAGGGACTGGTGCCAAAAACAAAGTACATCGCTTGCGTGTGCATCAAAGGACTAATCCCAAAAAAAGAGCAGTGTGTAATCTTCTCAACAGATGAAGCAGCCAGTGCAAATGGAATGCAAAAGCTCATTAATGTAGTTGTAATCACAGTTGCCTGTGTGATAGCTGTCCCTCTGACTGTGATTGTCTGCTGTGGGGCGCTGAAGAGGCGCTGCAAAAAACTACTAGCATCAAAGTCAAAAGACATTCAAGACTCCTATGTCACATTTGAGACTCTATCACCCAACACAAAGGCAAAGGGTCTGGAAGGAGAATACCTGACACGGTTAAACCCTGAAGAGTCCAACCGGCTCCTCTCGGCAAGGTCCAGTATGGACTCGGAAGCCACAACTAAGATTGAAGGACAACCCAACGAGTACTTCTGTTGACAACCTCCAGTTTACAGAAATTCACCTCCACAGTGCATCTAAACGATGGATCTGTAGGTGAGGTAGTGAAGATCCAGGGCAATGAAACCCATGAAAAAGGAGGAAATGTTGTGAAAGGCTTTATAAGTTGAGTTATCGCCCTTATTTAAGGTGCTCTTAAATGTAAATGTATACTGAGGTGAATCTCTTTCCACATTACTTTTTTGTGCATTGCATTGTGAAAATGCAGGCCCAGACCCTGATTCTTTGTTAAATATTGATCCATGCTTAAAAATGGAAATTATTCATGTTTTATGATTTAACAAGATATTGTCACTGCCCAATGCATAAAACTTTAACTCATTTTCAGTTGTAAATAGTTATATAAGCATTTATTTAAATTGTATACTTATTGTTTTATACTATATCTGGGTTACTCATATGATCATCTGATGGTGAGTGAGAATAGTGTCTCTTAACATATGATGGCAACTACGTATGATAAGGAAATAAGGTTTTGCAGACACAAAAAAAATGTCACAGAGTTGTGAATGTACACATCAACCATTTCTGGAACAATTTAACAACCTCCGATTTAAATGTAGACACTCCTGATACAGTCATGTGTATGTCATTTCTGTAATGTGCGGTGTTTAAGTATATGAATATTTTTTTAAAGCTTGTCTGGATTGTTTATGATTTAAGTAAAGCATCCCCCATCAGTAAGGGATTACCAGCTATCATTAAAAACAGTCAAAAGTTGAAAGATATAAAGTTTCAGTCAAAAGAAAATATTAGGCACATATCTTTAATAAGGTCAATGAATGTTCATTAATAATAATTTTGTTATAATAATTATGTAATGTTTGTTTTTATTTACAGCTGTCGTTCTGTGTCATTATTCACGAGAGTGAATGTATTTCATACCAATCGTCCCTTTGCAACTTGGTGATATTATACATATAAATAAAGCATAATGATTGTTCTGCAAGGGGTGGCTATTTGATTGTAATAGGTTTATCTGCTACGCAGATGGCCAAAAATTTACAAGTTATTTTTGCATGCTCGGTTTCAGATATTCACTTAAATTAATTGGGAGTTGTGTTTTTTTAAATTATAGTGTAAGCTTTTACCTCATGGACGAGTACCGCAAGCTTAGCAGTCTGGAGCTGAGTAAGAGGGTCACCAATACTGCTTGTTCTTTTTTATTATCCAGACTATTCAGAATGCCTAAACCAATTATGAGCGATGTACAGTGCAGCCTCGGCATAGCGCGGCTGCCGAGAGAGTTTACCCGCCGTATAAACTACTGAAGCCTACCTGCAGTAAGCAACACCATTATAAATTTGAGGACACAATTACTATTTACACAAAGTATTAAAGGGGCAAAAATGTATTTGCAAACTGTAATCATTCTACTGGAACATATTCCTTTGTTTTTGAAATATTTTTTGAATATTTCATTTTTAATACAGTTATGACCAAATTATGAGGGAGTTAATTATCAGTCTAACATCAGGAAAAACGCGATTGTGGATTGTTTAAACAGAAGTGTCTACACCGAACACTGACCACACTTCAGGGATACAGCTCAGAAGCTTCAAAAACCTTGGCTGTGCTGCTGTGATAATGCTTTAGGTCGCTTAATCACACGTCAGTTAAGCGAAAAAAAAAACTTTTCAAATGCAAACGCGAGTGAAGTGAATAAACACAGATGGACCTAAAAATAGTACGTAATTACATTTTTACAGCGAATAGTCAATCCCAGCTGGCATGGGCGATTAAAGTGACATAGCTCATAGGTCCTGGTCTATTTCCATATAGGTCTATTGCGTGGCTAGACGTAGTTTGACTTTCCTTCATACATTATGTATGTGTGACCTGGTGGTGAAATGAGGACATTACACACATGTAACTATGGACAACCAACAATCACTACTGGATTATTGTAAACAACTACGGATTTAAACAGCTCTGGATTTAGAGCTGTGAAATTGCAAAAGACAACAAATTAATGTCAGCATCTGAAGAAGAAACCAATTCAATGGTAACGGTTTCCTGTCCAACAACTATTCTTCACAATTAATTATATTTTGTCATAGTACTATGTATATATGGTCAAATAGGTGTAAACATCTACAGTTCTAGGATCCTTGGGTCCAGGCCATTTGGAATTGAAATACTGAATGGAACTGGAATAATTTCAATATGTTTCAGTATATTGTTTTAATGGTTTTAATTTCAACTCTTATTTTTTACATAGGACCACTCGGACTCCACACAAAAATGTTTTACTGATACTCCCAGCTGAGGTCTTTGCCCCAGGGAACCTTGGCCACTTTCTTTTATATGGTCTCGGAATGCTTTGATGTGTGAATTATTTGGCAACAGGTATCCTCCACTTTGTCAACAATATTTCACATAAATTTTCCTTGGGCAGCGTGGGAGATTTATGTTTTTACCTTGCTGAGTTATTTATGTGTTTGGGTGTTATACTGCAGCTGTGATTCTCTTGTTTATGTACACATCGCTGCTAGACCACAGTGAGGCTGTTATTATGTAAGGTTTTTTTCTGATCTGATCAAGTTTGCTGTCCTTTATGGTGAAAACCCAGGTACATTTTAGGCTTCTTCTTTCTATGTTTCCCTCACTTATTTAAAATATATAAACATTTATTTTCACGTTACATAAGCAAAGTGCGAACCACAATTTTTAAATGGATAAAATATCAAGCCATTTTCTTGGATAGGAAAGATAAAGGATTTGGTACAAAATGAACTCATACAAAAGTGATTAAAATGATTAAAGACTATTCTCCCAGAAAAAATATAATTTTGGAACTATGTCTATTTATATACGGTAACATGAACCTGTGTGAACTTTCTGTGTAGCTTAGCTGATTTTAAACAAAGAGTACATTAAAAATACTATCAATAGCTGAGTATATATACATTACAAATTTCTGTACCCAACTTTTACTCTTGACTGTACTCTTTCACCCAAGAGGCCTGGCTTCTAGATGTACTGGCCATCCAACATGAAGCCAATAATCCTGACTGATATACGATCAATATGTCCACATTTCAAATGATCAAGACTTGGGACCAAGTTGTATATTTTTTTCGTATGTTTAGTCAATGTAGTAATACTTAAGATGACATAACTCCCAGGTTCATTAATACATGTTCATAGAAAATATGAATGTTAATAATTGCACTCTTATCACTGTGACTTTTGTGCCAAATAAATGAATAAATGCTTTCAGGGAGCATTGAATTTTATTGCTGGTTCATGCCCATTTCTAACTCATTTGAGTTTTGTAAATGTCCCTGTTTTAGAGGTGGGGTTAAAGTTCTATACAATTACAGCCTGTCTAACAAGGCATCTGGTTCAGAAATCTTTTCTCTTAAAACACGCCCAAATTGATTGTGTCATTCATAATTTATCATCATATTTATTATTTTGGATATAAGTGTCTTCTAGATAAAAATAACTCTTTTGGCTTTGTGGAACAGAAATCCAGAAAGACGAGTCGTAGGTAAGGACAATATGACACTTGATCAAAATGAACAGGCTTCCCCAGCAATGGCTAATGTACTTCTCACCATCAGTATTCATACTTAATATATACTATAAATCTACTTCACCAGTCACATGTTCAGTAATTTAACAGCGTGTATAATTTCTGGATAAGTATATAACCAGAAATTATTACAATACAGGATAAGTATTGGTTATGGACAATTTGGTAAATTAAATAATCATCAAATGAAAGCTTGTTACCATGTTGTGTTCAGGCTTGCTCTCTAACCATGAGCAGACAGTCTCTAATAAACACCAGTTGTACTCATTAACATGGTACCTAGCTAACTATGCCCACTAGGGATGTTGAGTATCTCTCAAGAGCCTCAGTGTTTTGGTAGCCTCTCCAAATCCTTCAAATAAGGTCCTGAAAATAGTTTGTAATCCAAATAGACAAGTCCAGGTCTTCTCCTCTCAACTCATTATAGTTATTTTAAGAAACCCAGTATTTTTTCAACATTGATGCACAATATCAGTATTCCATTATTCGCACCGTAGACCATTATATATTGGAGTTAATAGTAGCTTGGGTTGCTTTCTCTCATTTTCTGCTCCAGCTTCAGTTTGAGTTCAGATACCAGTGCAGAGTTCACGTTGGCCTCCTTGTTTCCCCTCGGCGTTCTGGTTCCCTTCGATGCCACTGTCCCAGAGACAGTCGGTACCGCCCATTGTCTTTCCCTGACTTTGGAATGGTGACAAGTAGGCGGGGGCAGGGCCGGGGCACAAGGGGGTTTTGGTGGGGGGTAGTGCGTGGTGTTTTTGTAGTTCAGATCCTCTGCATCCTTTTCTGGGTCTTTGACGATGAACTTTTCAGCATGGTTGTCTTTGTGACCGAAGGGCCACTTGAAAGTCCATGGCTGGTGGTCTCTGGGCCTCTTCCTGATGATTCGACGAGCCGGTGTAATCCTGTTGGACTTTTTGTTGCGCATGAACATAGCCGTGGAAATCAACACGGTCACAACTACCATGACACTAATGACGCCAGCAACCATGCCTAGGATTTTCATGGGATTCTCCCTACTTTGCATTAAAAAGGCTGCCATAGACCCCTTGTGTTGAGTCTGTAAGAGAGCACAGAGAGAACGCCTTTAATCAGGTCTGTAGGACTAAAATAAGATTTGCCCAAAGACATGTCCGGAACATGTGGAAGGCAGTGCAAGTCTGGCCCTGCCAGAAGAGCTCACACTACTCAGTACTACAGACTATTCAGGTTAGCTGTAATGCTCCCTCAAACACATATATTATCCCAACCTTCTCTAAGTCAACCAGTAGTCACTATCCATATTATGTATAGCTGTTTTGGTCTGGTATCGCTGTATATTTGGAAATATATTCTTGTAGGGCAAATGCAGGTATGTCGACATTACACTGATATATGGACACTTCTTTGTTTGAATCTTTGATGCCATTTTGAATCCTTATTATGTTGCGTCACAGATTGAATTTCATGTCTGAACAAGATCAGAAGGGTTAAATGGGGCGCCTATGACTGCATGAAATTCCCACTTTAGTTCTTATTTCAGAGGCTTCAGTGATAGTGGATTAGAGAATGGTGCTGAACTAATCCTTCTAGTGAATCCATCAAATGTGCCTTTGTTAATTTTCCCAAAAAATTACGTACGTTGTGAAATTTGCTTGATTTTTGCACATACTGCAATTCAGTGTGTGGTACAACAGTGGGTAGGGAATCTGTGTTCCAACCCTTTAAGACTGCTGATTGCCAACTGTCCTCAGCTCAGTAATTGGTATAGCTGGAAGCATTGGCTAATCAGCCACTGTCTAAAAGGCTGCAGAATCATTCCATCAGGGAGTCTACCTGAGGGGCAAGAGTGGAGGGTGTTTGGAGCTCATTTGTCCCAAAATAGAGGAGTGTTAGAGAGTGTATTGATTATTTTGACCCCTTTTTTTTTAAATAACCTGACTGTGCTGTGAACCTGCTTTGAATGATAACTTGCTTTGCCTACCTGTATTATTGTTCATGGCCCAATAATAAATAAAAAGACAGCATTTCCTTCAAAACTGTCTCCTATTGGTGATTTTCCCGATCCTGCGAGTAATAGCCACACTCTACACCCAGGGGGTTGTCACAAGTGATAACGCATTTTGTGCTCCTGCAAAATTGTGCTCCTGCAAAATTGTGCTCCTGCAAAATTGTGCTCCTGTACTCTTTTACAGACAAAAACATGAACTTGACAGTTAGTTTCACAGAAGGTATGTCTTGTTGACATCAAGAAAAAATGCAACAGCTGAATAAACCTGAAGGCAATTTTTATGGATAGGACCTCCGTATTATCTTTCTGATTTTTCCCTGTGGTTTGACCCGAGATTTTCTGACAGACTTCCAGTATATGATTGAGGAAATAACGACTGTTAGCGAAATGGTGGCGATGATAATGCTTAAACAAATTCCAAAAACTGTCCACGGGCGCTTCCTCAGGCTCAAGAAGTATGAAATTATTCTGGATATGATCTGAAAGCACAATACAACAATAAGAGACTTCAGTATCATCCTTGCTTTCCGAAGTTATAGTCACGACAGCTATGTGTAAAGTAACTGGTTAAAAGATAAACTGATAATACATGTACAAAATGTAACAAAAACAAATGAACGCCTACTAATACAGTCTGAAAATGGTAAATAGTTCATGAGAATATAACTGGATGTGGATTGTACATATGTGACCTAAGTGTCGAATAAACTTAATTAACATTACTGATAAAGTTCATTCATATACTGGGAAGATATCAAAGGGGTTGCTAACAAGTGTCAGAGACTAAGCGGATTGTATTAAATACATTAAGTAATAATGAGAGATAATAGTTTTCAAATTGCTAACGTAATAAATTATGACATGCAGTCTAGAGGCAAGGGCTAAACTTAACAAGTAAATTGACCTGAATTCCTAAATCTGTGTATGTAGATAAAGCAAACAACTGTAATGAAATGCAGGATTTAAGTTGCTCACAATATGAGTATCCACTTGCTTTCAATTTAATGCAATGCTTAATGACAACAGTGAGACGATCTGGACTAAGTCATACTCTGAGTAAGTTGTCTTACCTCTTCTGTGATATCAATTTTGACCACGGCGGTGGTGCTAAAGGACGGTGAACCTCTGTCTCGGGCCTGAACCACCACTGACCACGTGCAGTCCTTCTGATTGGTAATGTTCTGCACAACATCCAAGGTCTTGATGTAGGATTTCAGATGGATCTCACCAGTCTCTGTGTTGATGTCAAAGACATTATCTGGGTCTGCTTCCATGATTGAATATTCAATGACGTTATTTGGCTTCTCTGCATCGTCGTCCACTGCCTGCAAATGTATACAAAACAAGTTAATTATTTTCCTTTTTGCCGACTGTGCAAACGGTACCATCAGTGGCGTAAGAAAATGTCTCTGTTTTAGAGTGTACAAACCTCTACTTTAACTGGTGCACCAATAATCATGGTCTTCTCCAAGAACTTCTGATTGAATTCAGGGGGGTGGTCATTGATGTCTAGCACGGTGACAAAGACTTCAGCCAGGCTGTACTTCCCATCTGTATCTTCTGCCTTCACATAGAAGTTGTATTTGGACTTCACCTCTGCATCCAGGCTGGCCCACGGCTGAGTGTAAATGATGCCAGATGTGGGGTGAATGTAAAACCTGAAACACACCGAAGAGAATAGGTCAGTATGCATGTAACGTAAAACCAGTTCACAAATCATAAAACATCCTTGGATAAGAATAATTCTAACTTCAGACTTGCCATTCAAATTTCTGAGTGGCATTACCTACACACAGGTTTGTGTTGATGTTTAAACAGGAGCCTAAGATTATGTATGCACTATTTATTTCCATGTTTTTTCATGGGCCCTTTTCAGAGATAACAAGCTCTCTCTTTTCTGTAATCTTTGCCATCTTTTTAAATACACTCCCAGCATGGAGTGTCATTTGCCAATGCATGTCTCCTGCCTTTTTTCACAATCGCTGGAGTCTTCTTAACTCCACCTGTAACATCGTCAGTGAATTGGCCTTGTTGCACGAGTCAGTCTATTTTTTCCCTCCAATCACATTACAAGATTAGCCTCAATAATCCTTAGTGTTCAGAAAGGCTGCTGTGGAGCCAAAGTGTTAAGTAAGGACAATAACACCCAGGCCTTTTTAATCACTGGGTTTCTGTGCTCCAATTTGGGAATCATAGCGCAAGCGCTAGGCGCTGGGGCTGGCAGTTTCAGGTGCCGTCAAGCTGATGTTGTCAGTTTTCGGGGCACAGACCAACCTACAATAACAACCTACGTTAACAGAAGCAATGCATCTGTGACATGACAAACAGTTATGTTCGACATGGCAGAGAACGCATTTCAGTCGTTGCTATCTGTCCCGGTGAATGGCAGACAAATGCAACATTCACCACGTCCTACACTGTAAAAAAAAAAAAAACTTAGGCTGGGACCAAATCTTAACAACCTGCTTATCACATGTAATAAAATGTATTTAAAAGGGTTTCATTTTTGTGTTTTATTAAAAATGTTCCAGCTAAAGTTTTAGAGATGGATGTTTTCCAGAATCCCTCACTATGCGTCTCCTTCTGCAGGCGAAAAAAAACTATTTGACTGCATTGTTGCCATATTCAAATTACAACTTTCATAAAGATCACACAACTACCTTTATTAGAAAATAGTATCCTAAATAGTATAAGATTTTTCACAACCTTCTGGATCACTGGACATACAAAAACTAGGTTGAAAGGTAGAAAAAAACTCAGAAAAGAACCCAAAAATGATTGCACAGTAAATGCTCTGTCAACTCAATATCTTTGGATCAGCTGTCTTTCCTTCTGAAAGGAATTCCACATGCCTCCAGCAAGTATCATGAAGGAGCTCCTTTAGTGAGGAGAGCTGTATCAACTCTTTTTTCTGAATCACTGCATTCGAACAAATCATATTGCCAAGCCCTTACATGGTTCATTCTAGTACAATTGGGAGCACTAGAGGGTTCTACTCACAAATCAGCTCCTGGGCCATGGATGGAGTACTTGACTTCGCCCCAAAGGCCAGAATCTGGATCTGTTGCCTGTGAAACATATGGGGAAATCATATAGTGAACATCCCTGCATAGAACAAAAATGTATTTGGTCAACAACCATCTATTTGCAGTTAATCTTGCTTAACATGAATAACCTCTGACACCTAGCTATCCCAGAGATGGCGACTATTAGGCTCAGCCCATAGCAGATCTATATTCCCTACTAGTGCTACGATTTATTAAACTACACATTTTCAAATACTGTATTTGAAAAGCAAACTAAAAGTTTTTAAATATATTTTCCTGCCCCCATGTTCTCCTTAAGAACTCAAATTGCAACTTATATATTGTTAAAGATATTTACACTTTAAATATGCATTTGTTTAACCCTACCGTATGTACAACTTGTGCAATTTATGTATGATTTTGTGTTTTTCCTCTTTACTTACTGCAATTTCTCCATGGGGATATATAAAGTATCTATCTATCTATCTATCTATCTATCTATTTAAAAGACTGGTGCTGTCATAGCTATTGAACATTACGTAATTTGGCCATTTTGCTAAATATAAATAATGTTCCACAGGGAATTTTTTATCGTCATATTTCCTTAACTTGATACTCACTTTTACTGATACAACATTGGAGCCACCAGCGGAGTTCTCATGAATTCTAGCGATGTAATACTCGGAAGAGAACTTGGGAGTGTTGTCGTTAGTATCCAGGAGATGAATGACGATGTCAGCAGTCGCGCTGAATATTTCAGTGGTGTCAATCTCAACAGCAAGGAGCTGGGAAAATACCGAAAAAACTAACTCAGAACAATATTATCAGCTTTGAAGGACAGTTAACTTGAGAATTAAGTGGAAAACGTTGACATTATTTTATTTTATAAAACTGCCTTGTGTACCTACATATCAAACTTATTCAAACCAAGCAACTTGAGGACATAAACCTTAAATACTTTGTTTCTCAATGCTGAATAAATTGCTTGAAGTATGTACTCTTGCTCGCACCATTAATTTAAAGTCAGTAAAGCAAAAACAGAATGTCTTTACACTTGTCCAGTACTGACCTTGAATGTTAGAAACTGGAATTGTTCATAGTCAATAGCGGCAGAATTTTCTACTATTATGGTGACTTGGGCTTCATTCAGCACAACCTGAGGAACCACTCTTAACATGTGGTCTGGCCCCACCAGCCTCAGGTTAAATTTAGCATTTGCCCCCTGGAGAAAAAAGACAAATATTAACACTGAATTCCATGATTTAATTACTTTTCAGGTGTTCTTATCTAGAGTGACTCAAACTACTTATTTTTTTTTATGTAAATATTTGTAAAGCTGATATAATGCAGATGTAGTTCCTTTATTTAAAAGTAAGTTGTTTGCATTGCAATACAGATATTGATCTAATATATTATTTAGGTTTTAAATCAAAACTAGGATTTTAATATATTAATGTTCAGACTTAATAATAATATCACAATACAATCATGTACAAAGAGCATGCACGCACCATGGCTAAATCTATTTAAATTTAATAAGTTTTAAAAAACCAAAAAACATAAGGCAAGAAAAATCCTGAGATTCCCTGACACTGTAAATGTCAAGAGGCCCACCTGATCGGAATCCTTGACAGTTATCTTCATGCCCCTGAGGATTTCGCCCTCTGGTGGATGTTCGTACATGCTGAGTTCAAATTTGTTCTGTGGGCCCTTTTCTCCATAGAAGGTGGGCGGGTGGTTATTCAGGTCCAGAACTCTAACTACTACAGTGGTCACAACATAATCCAGCGGCTCCCCTTTGGGGCTCACCTCTGCAGCCTGTAGATGGGATAAACACCTGATTGACATTTGATTCGGTAGTAGGGGTTTTCTCTGAAGAAATCTTTTCATTTCGTTCATTTCGTCATTTCGTTGGATGACCTTGCTGAGAAAAAGTTAAATTAACTCACCTTGACTTTAAGTTCGTACGTTTCCTTCTTAAGATGGACAGGATAAGCAAGAAGACTAATGAGCCCACTAGTTCTGTTAATGCTGAATACATCATCACTCCCTATCCAAGAAAAAGATGCAGGTCATTTTTCAGACTTCTGCATCTACCTTTACCCCAAATATAAACAGAAAACAATAACAACAAGATGCGTGGCTATTACTTTACAGCTATTTACATTTTTAAATAACATTTAAATGTAAGGAATACAATCGCAGTAAGTTTAATGTCAGTAAACTACTTTTGTCAAGGAAAAAAACAAAAACATTTGATTTCAATGCATACCATCTAGAATCCAGTAATGGATAGGATTGGGGTTGCCTTGATCTTCGTCTTTGGCATAAACGGTAAAAATTTCAGAACCCTTAAAAAACAAAGATATCAATATATAAATCCAGGAGAGTGACGACGCAAATACCAGTGAGGGAGAAACATGAGCTCCAGACTCGTTTGCAACACGATTTATCTAGAAGGCTTTTTGGCAGGAGTGCCTATCGTTAGCCTTGATACTGCTGTGTAAATCACGGGGCTTTACTAAGCATGTTATTTACGCATGGATGGTGGGTAACTAGGCCTTCTTACATACTGGAGTAGATGAGGATATGAATGTGTTGTGATATGAAAATCAGAATACAATCACTTTTAGCAGCTTTTTTGTACAGTATCTTGACACTGTTTAGTAAAATAAAAGTAATATAATCTTATTTAGCATTATTTATAAACTGTGGGCAAATCCTGTTTTGCAGTTAAATGTGGTACTTTGCAATACTTTATTTAAGAAGCATTTAACTACATGAGAACAGTTGCATAGGCCTGTTTGGCTGTGTAACGACTATGTACATGAAACAAAAGGAGACCGTAGCCCCCCCCCATGAGGAGATAGAAGTGTATTTAAAGAAGGAGATGCATCTGCCTGATAAAACAAGAAGACTGAGGATGCTGAGAAGATGAGATGTGGATGGAAGAAGACAGACAGACAGAGAAGAAGGCCGACGTGGAGAAGAAAAGACAACGGCAGATGCCAACACTTAGATAAGTTTTACTCCTCACTTGTAGAACACCTTCGTACTTACAGGCACAGAGACTTCATAAACATATCCAAAGTAAGGTGTGCCAACAAATGCCGGGGCGTTGTCCTGGGAATCAATCACATGAATCGTCACAGTAGCTGAGGATGACATCACTTGGTCCTTCCCATTGTATTTCCCACCACCATCCTGATACAAAGGAATCATATTGCAATATTAAAATAGATTTAAAAGCCACTGCACAATGGAAATCTCAAACTAAATATATTTAATTTAGTCTACAGTAAGTATAAAATGGTAATTCTGGAAAAAGAAAAGAAAACATAAATTCTATTCAATGCTAATAGTTATGCTAAAATGCCTAGCCATGAAAATGCTAAGCCAAAGAAGGCTTTTCAAAATTCAATACTCAGTTTCAACATTGTAATTCCAATATCTTCAATTAATCAAGGAGTATCAATCTTACTATTCTTTTGTAAAAACTTGTGCAAGGTAGAATTTGGGATGGCTAGGACATTTCTCAAGGTTCAGGACCAAGAGTAAGTATTCGCTGCACATCGTTGAAAGGGTAATTGTCTTCAGATTGTAGGTATACAGAAAATGCAGATCAATGAAAGGGTCATCGTCCCCAGATTATAGAAACATAGACGTTGCCTTACCTTAGCAATCACTGTGATAAAGTGTGTCCTTGACTTCTCAAAATCAAGAGCTTCCCCAGGTTTGATTCGAATGACTCCACTGTGTCTATCTATGGAAAACTCACTCACATTGTAGTTCTGGGGACACACAGTGACATACGCATATTCATTAAAATCATTAAATGTTAATGACCTCCCCAAGTAGTCTAAATTGTGTGACATGCTAAATAGAATAGTCTGCTTTGTTGAAATAATAGTAGGTTTACAAACCTGGAATATCTGTCACAATTACAATAGCTGCTATACATAAGTGTACCTGAATATGAAATCAAATATGTTAATCCTGTCTTATAATATTAATAATACATGGATCCACTGTTTAAAACATTTTATAGTGATTTTCTATGACAAGCTTGCAAAAACTATTCAGGGATAATCATATGACTCCGATGATCTATAGGGGATGGAGTTCTCCAGTGCACCTTGTAGTGAGGTCTTACCTGAAGGTAGTATGAAACACTGCCCCCTGAGCCAGTGTCTCTGTCCACTGCTTCCACTTGGTAAATACTTTCCCCAGAGGGCGTGTCCTGGGAGGCAATCAATACTCATTTAGACATTTAGAATTCTACCATTCAAGATTTACGGCCTATCAGGTTTGTTCCCTGACAGGGCAACAGTGGCAAGTTTTTGTAGTCTAGATTAGTGAATCTATCGTCTCAGTTATTGAACCTATATAAACACAAATAGGCTTGCAGGCTATGCTTTGAGAGTAGGTGGACATGTTTAAATTGGCGATTTACTTGTAATTTAAACCTCATTGAATGTATGATTTGTTTGGGGTGGTGACTTCAGGGTCAACTGGTCAACTGTTGGTTGAATTTTCTTGCACCAAAATACTCTCAAAATACATCCACCAAAATCAAAAAAATCTCAAGCTAACAAAAAATTTTTTGTAGAAAATATTTTTTTACAAAATATTGTGAACTTAGCAACACAATGTTTAACAATTTTAACTTAGATTCACAATGCAATACATTTTATCCCAAGAATTGTTAATGATAAAAATTGTAGAAAACTTACCTCTGAGACTTCCACAATGAAAGGCATATTCTGAAACTCTGGTTGTCTGTCATTGGCATCTGTTACAAACACTCTCACTTTCTCAACAACCTAAAGTGTAGCGGAGAAAAGAAAATCAAAACAAAAATTCGAACTTTCGGCAATTTTATTTAACATTATATACTTACTTCATTTAGACCATCAGAAATACTGACGAGGACCTTAACTTCATCTTGTGTCTAATAAAACCAAAGACAACTTCAGTTAGGGTAATTCAATTTTAAGTATACCGAATAATAATGTGGTGGGAGGGGGTTACAAAATGGGCCGTAAAAAGGTAATCATTTCATACAAGACCCAATGCCTATTTGTGATTGGTGCTATTTACAGTCATTAATTGGAGGTTTAATCTTGAAGCCTTCTGATTATATACAGCAGCATATACAGTATAAACTATTTGACCTTAGCTCACCACCAAGATACAAATTTTGGTTGCGGACCACCTCAGCCATATAAGCACTATAATATTCATATTCATGAAATAAAAATAGTCAAATTCACCAACAAAAAAAGTATTTCAATGCTGACAATTAGGAACTTGACCGAATGGTGGGCAGTGTCGTTGCCATGTAAATGTGTGAACTTATAGTTTCACCAGCACCAGAAGCTTTTAAATGGGCTAGTCTAATTTTTCGTGCATTTTTTTTCTCACAATGTTGCTGTTGTGTAACTAATATTTTTAGCTGCTATGCAAAGACTCACTGGATTAAAGTTTAAGTTCATGGTCCAAACAAAAGTAAGGTAGATACTTAAACTCTGGTTCATCTTAAAGGTCTTGTATCCCCCCTAAACTAAATCCTGACTAAGCCACTGGTTTTATCGTCATGTGAGAAAACCTGAGACAACATTTTGTTGATGCTATACTCACTTCTCGATCGAGTTCTTCAATAAGAGTGACAATCCCAGATTTGGGATCTACTTTAAAATATTCTCTGGACCCTGGTTCAAAGTCCAGCCCGTACTTCACAGGTTGGCCTTCTGGATCAGTCCCATTGAGGATGTATATCTGGGTTCCTGAAGGATATGTAATACTGAGTTAACAGTCCTATGTAGGCTGTATATTATAGACAAAGAAAGCATGCCTTACTGAATCAAAGCATTGTGGAGAATTTGCCAAAATGTATTTTCTGCATTTAAAAAGTAATAAAATGGCATCATTTGGTAAATTAAATTAAACTGCTTGATGAACTAATATCAGGCAGAAGGGGAATAGTTTTGGTGAGCAAAACCAACTAGTTGTTTCCAATGACTATGGGATATATAAAAACAGCAGAACTGTATTTTATGTAATTAGAGGTACATATTTAGATATATATGCCCCGACCACTTAAGTAGAGGGTCATATCTGTACTATTAGGCCTCATTCTGCCTTTAAAGAACATGAGTGTATGTGGCTAAGTTACAGTCAGCCACCCAGGTGACCACGATGTTATAAGCATCCCTTTTATTGAATGATTTCGGTCTTTTCTTGTGGTTGTGGGATACCATACCAACTGATGTATCTTCAGAAAGGCTGAGCATCGCCATGCTCCCGTTCCCACTGTTGGCTCCGTTATCGAAAAAATGAGGTGCGTAGTCAGCTTGCACTACAAGAAATCAGAATTCTTACTGATTACCTTTATCAAAACAGTAACATACTTATGAACTTTGTTTTCTAATTCCACTTAACAAGGATTAAGTTAACAATCTGTTACGCCACACTCACAAAAATAACTCCCTACTTAAGACATTGCTGTAAGTAGCTCTAAAATCATTCACACAAAAATAGAAATCAAATGTTATTTTTTTAACTATATTTTGATTAAACTAATTTTTTATTCACATAAACCCAGAGAACAAGTGCGTTATCTAGTCTTAAACAAGCTTCTTCACTTACTAATATTACATTGGGTAAAGAGTCCAAAGAAAGCAAGAAAATAGCATTTTGTTAAAAAGATGATAAACTTGTAACTTTACTACCGTCAATAAAAATCACAGTTCTCTTAAAACCAGTATCAACAGTGCCATGTTCAAAAGACCTTAATTCCCCTATGACCAAAGTATTCACAGGCAACATCAAAAGAACAAAAACTTACCAAGGCACACGTGCACCAGCGCGATGATGAATGGAACATGTTTTTTCTTTACAGCCTTCATTGTAAAGTGTTGGGATTTGAAGAAGGAGCATGAATGAAGAGGGCCGGTGGATGAAGACTGCAGAATGCTCTCCTGAAAGTGTTTGTGACTGACTGAAGCTTGCCGCAGGAGAAGCTAAAAGCTAATCCAATGACACGTCTTAATCCTGCTGACATTTTTAGATACTTGTGCTTCATTTAGAACAACTTCCCGCCAGATGGAAGTCCTACTCATACAAAAGAAAAATAAATACTTTTAAATAGGATGGTTTATTCTGGGGATTCAATTTACATGGATATTTAGGATATTTCTTTAAAGCAAAGATGCTTCCAAAAATAATTAAATGAAAAGTTTCTAAATATAAAAAAATACTATGATGAGCAGCAAACAGTAAAAAAAACTTTTTTTAATAACACACAAAAAAATCTTGCCTGCTTCTGCCTGTCCGGGTAATCCCAGACAGCCTCAATGATGTTGAGATCTGATACCTATCTGTTACAGAACTCCTTGTTCTTTTTTTGGAAAATGGATGTTTGGTAATCTAAATATTGCTCTTTTCTTCAGAACCACTAATGCTGAAGAAAACAAACAAACATCAAAGACTCAATTTTTGCACAGTACAGCACAGTACTACAATTACTGAAAAGGCTATTACAACATGTTTCAACACGATATCGATATGCAAAATAATGCATATTTTGAAGGACTTTTTTACAGTATAAAATGTTGTCCAAGAGGGGGTGATATCGTTTTTTAAATTTTATTTCTCAATTGAATTGTGCTCTGGCCGTTTCCCTGCTCTGAGCTTTGAGTGTGCAGGGGCCTGCATCTGAGTGATCGCCTAGCAAAGGCTAAATTCTGCAGGGTAGGCCGCCATCACATATTTGACGATTCTGTAGTTACTAATGTGAACTATAAGGATATAGACCAATAGTGTAAGACAGACATATACATATATATATTTTTAATTAGTATGATCTCCTCTGGAAAATGTACCTACATTGGCCAAGAATTTAATTAGATACAAGGTCGTTCTCTTGTACAAATTGGTATAATGAGGAAAATCAGCTTAGCCACAGATAATAAAAGATTGAACTGATATCTAATCACAAGTCAGAGTTTAATTTAGTTTAATTAAAAAACACTCCAATTTTACTGATAGGAAATCAAATCTTTAAAAACCTACCATGGCTTTTTAAACTGGTTTGGTAATTTAAATAACGAATTGCAAGACACTGCAAGGCTGTGACTATCAATGTTGTCTTTGGCCCCTTAGTGGCGAAGGTCATCCATTGTCTGAGCAATAAAAAGGCAGTCAAAAGATGTTAATGGGGGGCATTCAGGTAAAAAGTAGATATAATTTCTTTATTCTACCAACTACAGGATGTAACTACAGGGGTGTGGCCTGATTATATAATAGAGTAATTGGGAATTCAAAAGAACCAGCAGACAGCTAGCAACCATGTGCAACAGTTTGTGATTAAGCACCTTGTCGACTTACAGATGTAAGCATCTGTCTCTAGAGAATGGAGATCTGGACAATTATAGTCCAGCGGGCAGATGGCAAGGAAGAAGATAAAACCTATAATCCCTCATCGTCTTGTAGTTCAAAGGGCCTCCCTGTTGGGAAAGACAAAAAAGAAACCACTCATATTAAATTACTTTCATTTGTAGAATGTTTATGTTAAAATCAGGGACAATATAATTTTGGTTGTTTTAATTGATTCTTGATGTGTCATTCTAAAAGGCATTTAAAACAAATTACCACTTATCATCTGTCATCTTCATAGGTTCTCCTCATTTATTTGCATCAGATTAATCCTACTAATTTCGAAGCTACTAAATACACATATGATAAGTTTTTGTTCCCTAGTGTTGTTTATAGTATTTTGATTTATCTTTGTTCAAATATGACAGTTTCGTACCGTTAATTAAAATAACTTTGTTGTTGTACAAGTTGGTAGATGCAAAAGAATCAGAACATCTGTCATAAAAGAACAAGTTTTGAATAGTGAATAAACAGAATAAACACATAAAGTGTGTTCATGACAAAAACATAATGGCTGCAAATCAGTACTTTTAATGAAAGGGGGGGGGGGGAATAATAAACGCATAGATACAGTGTGTCTTACCATACTTGGCCTGGGCACTCACTGATTGCTTCCAGATTTTCAGTACAAAGGAAAAAAGGCCATTTCAGACAAGATCTACCCCACCAGCACTAATCCTCATTTAATGACGAGCAGAAAGAACTGGGGCCAAACTTAATTTCCTGTTGTTTTCGTGAAATACTCCTTCAGCCATGTTAAACACTACCACTATTGCTGGTACTATTCAGAGAACATTTGTGTTTATTGTACATTAAGATATAAATAATCGAAATTTCAGTTTTAATTTCTTATAATAATGAGTAGCCCTTCACAAGACTATTTGGCCTTCTTTTTTTACCCGTGTATGAAAGGACTGAGGTGGAAAACTAATTGTCAGTTATCACTCATAGGTAGGTTCAGAATGAAGATGAGTCGCATGGCTCTCTCTGGCGGAGGCAGACATTTATTGCAATTGGGAGAATGACAGGTGAAACAAAGGACACTTGCGATGAAGTTTGAAGAAACTTTGACGTGTTTAAAAGTATCAACTATATATGTGACCAAATTTTTTTTACATTACATTATCTTTCAATAATGATTGCTAAAAAAGAGGTGTCAGCTTGTCTAAGGCTCTATTTTGATAATACTGCCATGCCCTAACGCAGGCCAATCAAATCGACATATGTTGTACCCTATAAGGCACCAGCGTCATATATATCAAAACAAAAATCTATATATCATATATGTTTATTTTATTGTTATTTTCTATATTAATTTGATATTTATTTATTTAATTCTTATTTTGTATTTTATTACCTTTTGTATAAAAATGTGTTTTTATCCTTGGTAAAAAAAAAAGGAGCTTTGTGTCAACCTGCTGTAAAAGGCGCTGTATGACGCATTTTTGTTTTCTCTCTCTCTCTCTCTCTCTCTCTCTCTCTCGCTATCAGACCTTTTAAAATATTTTTCATTACTACTCTTATTCGACGTATTAATTAGGGGATATTGAGGTACTGCAGTTACTCTTTAAATTGCTTAATTTAAGACCTCACATTTCGGTTTTAAAATAAACGGAATTTCCATAAACGGAGTATTATAAAGTGGCATAACACAGAGATTAGCCAGCTCATAAAAAAAACTCTTTGCTTTGCAGTTTAAATTTATGTGTGATAGCCATTGTTATGGTAGTGCATTCCATTCATGAGTTTTACAGAACTGGCTTGTCGCACTGCTTGGGGTCCCGAACTCTTTTCATACCGAGAACATAATAGTAACCCATCCTGTTTCAGGGAAGTGATGTAATATAATTTGAACCTGGTCGATGGCGGGCTATTTAGAATAGAAGCCTTGTGTGAGCAGATTGTTGCCAGAGATAAGGAACTTTTTTGGTTTGTATTTTAATGTTTTAACTAAAGGTAAGTTTGCTAGTTAACAAGCTACATATGTTTGTTGCTTGTTACAGTGAAATGAATATCTATTTTGAAACGTCGTGTGGCTTGCCAGCTTCAGTTCCGAACCTTCTTAAATGTACAGATGCTGAGACGTTCACAAGTAAAACTTTGTTTTTACATATAGATTTAATAGCTTAACTAGTTTCAGCTCATCGGTTAATTGAGAACTGTTTCATTTTGTAGTTAAATATGGGTGTCTATGAGGGACAATCGTTAGATGTGGAGAATGTATGGTTTGACTGATTATTCGTAGCACACTTCTCAAAAACACCGTGCAGTAACGAGGCAAAATATTCTTCTACAAGACTACATATTAAAAACGTATAATTTTAATTTAGTCTTGGTTTAATTCCAGCTTCAATTAACTCTTGTATGGAATCATGTCAAATATTCACACCATTACCCTGACAAAGAAATCTTAACTCCCAAAAACCTTGATGACTACCAAAAGCTAGGTCTTTTATGTTGAATCTTTCGGGAACTACGGTGGAAAGAACTTCCGGCCATAATAGATACCACTTAGAGCTAGTTGTTCACTGTAGAACATGTTTCTAGAAATTGTATTTAGCTAGCCATGTTCTGGAAGATCATTTGTGTTTTTTTGCTGTTTTCTTGCGTCGTATTTTAGCAAGGTTTATCTCCAGAAGCTATTTGCTCGCCACTGCGGTGAGATATTTTGGTAGCTTGATAATTATTGTTAACGACAACACTTGACACGAAAATAACTGAAGAAGGCTAAGATAATTATACTACTTGAAGACGTATGTCTGTTTCAACATTCATTCATTCATGAGACCAGCTAGCTACATCTTGTATTTATTCGTGACAGTAAGCAAAGTACTTTTATTTTATATACAATAAAATAAAAGACATCTAAATGATAGTGCTCAAGACACGTAGAACAAAAAACACCTTCGATTTCATTATTGCCAAGGAAATATTTTAACTCGACTTGAGTCACACACTGAATGGCGCAAAAATGGTTTATTTTCCTAAGTAGCCAAGTCGGTTTGTTGAGGTTAGACCAGGTTTCCATTTTCACCCGCTTACTGCCGCAGCTAATAGAACAATTTCAGAAAAAAAACAGGAGTTTACGTCTTCCATTTGGTGTATTTCAACTAACTGTAACTCATTACTTTTATACAGGTTAATTGTGGGGACGTCCTTCATAATATAATTTGTCTTGCCAGCTCCTGGTCGTAAAATGGATCTTCAACAAATAATTCGGGATACATTGAATGAGTTCATCTGGTCCCATATTTCCAACGCTGACTTGAGGTAATTTTTTGGCTAATGGTTGTTCCTTGAAAGTTGTTCGTTCCTATGCCTGCATTTTCATATTCCTTTAATACCGTGAAAGTCTAAGTGTGATTGGTCCTTCTCCAGCTCACTGGATGAGGTGCTTCTTTCCTACATCACTGGTGTGCTGGAGAACTTGGGATCACAGGAAACCATGGAGGAGAACTTTGACATAGAAGTGTTTGTTGAAATGCTGGAAGCATACATCCCAGGCTTTGCTGAAATCGACAGGTAGGAATGGTTATAAAATAGAACATACATTTGGAAATATATTAGCATTTTGCTTAAAACTGGTCTGAACACAGTGTGTATTGGTAATTGTTAAGCTATTATTCTTCATTCAAATTTGCTTAAACGGACATTGTCATCCATTGTTAGCTGTTTATAAGAGAGAAAATGTGTTGAAGCAGTTTGAGTTGAAGGGCTTAGAGTGCAACACAGTTCCACAATATTTTCACCACCTGTACCAAGACTGAACTTGACTGAACTGAAGTTTAGAACTGACATATCAAGTGTGAGCAAAATTGAATCGACTGTTCTGTGTTGATATCCTTTGTCATATGTTTTGTGAAAACATGCAGAACTAGTAAACGATTCTTGCAAATATCTGATAGTGCTGATAAAAAATATATATATATTTTATTTATATATTTTTACAGTGTCAAAGTATGTGAGATGATGTTTAACCTGGCTTCAAAGCTATCTTTGGCTCGCAGTGAAGGTAAACTATTTTAGTGTGGTGTCACTGAATTGTAAATAATTTTGAAACTTTAAATTAAATCTTTTTAAAAGGTTTTTAATTTTTCTTTGTGTGCTTCATATGTATATTTTTTTGAAATTGTGAGTTTGTGATAAACATGACATGAAAAATTGGTATGAAATATAGCTCAAAGCATTGAATTAAAATGAATGTAAATTCATAACGATATTACATATCAAACGTGAATTCATATTAATTAATAATACTTATGTTAAATCGAAAACGTTTGTGTCTGTATTTTAAAGAAACGAGTCTGACCAAGGACTTTGGAAAAGAGTCTTTTCTGGAAGATACAAAAGCTTCATCTTGTGGTGCATCCTTGCTAGATAAAGAGCTCTTCTCATCACCGCCTGAGGGCGCTACAGCTAAGGTACAGACTACTGATAATGTTATTTTATTACTATGGCAGTGAAAAGGGGAATCTAGTCGGGAGGATAGCTTTGGAGTGGAAATTAAAAAAAATTCCACGTTGTATGTACATTATATTTAAATTATTTTGTGCATCCACGTTGTATGTACTTTATATTTAAATTATTTTGTGCAATAGTTAAAACCTTTCTCATGGCTATTTTATTCTTATCACTGGAATGTAACTAGGGGAGGATTTTCGGTGTGACCAAATCCACAATTTGGCAACAATTCAATGGCATTTGTTAAAAATGTATTTAATAGCATTGTCTGATTTGTAAGTATCTAAATCTATTCTAGCTGTTGAATACTACTGTGTAAAGTGTGGTTAGCCAAAGTTTTAATTTGGTCCCAGCCTTGATGATTTTTAACTTTTTGCTATGTCACTCTGTTGTAATATTTTAGTTGTTTAACTGTCTAACTTAATTACATACAACAAATTTTGCGAATTGGGTCCAGTTAATATTTTTAATTGGTTTGTTTAGGCTATATGCAAAGAACTCTGTCCAAATGTTGTTAAGCTTGAATTCTTACAATGGGTGGTCAGTTTCCTCCAATTTCTGAATCTTGACAGTTTCTGTTCACCTCTGTTCAATTGTTGAAATAAACAAAAATATGCAATTGAAGTCAATCACACTGTAAAAACTATTATTTTTCCAACTTTTAAACACAGGACAGTGTTCATGACGGAGACAGTCCGATGCAGCACCTCCTCGAAATGTTCCCCAAATGCAGTGTGACGGAAGCCATGAGTGCCTTGTCCATTGCCAAGGGGGACCTGGACGAGGCTGTTCGCCTCATCGTTGAGGGGGATGTTCTGCTCAGTCACACGCCAACTCTTAGTGTGAGTTACCCAGCTGTCTTTATGACTGACTGATTCTTACTGGTGAAGCAGTCTCCACTTTTCAAAAGAAAGCACTGTTGATTTCTTTAAACCGGGAATGGGCACCTATATGGGAACCAGTCTCTTATGATTTTCATATTGCGTTTATTTACTAAAGCACCTAATTAAGTCTATAATAATAGCATAGTCCAGTAATACCCCGTTTTACATATTATTTTCCCTCATGTACTCAGACTTATGGTAAGAATGGAATAGCTCTGTCGCCTTTCACCAGTAAGCAGTCATAAGTCCTTCCCGCTAATCGTTGTTTCTGTTACTGTCAGTAATTTCACACCCATCAACTTGTTGAAATAATTAGCTCAACATGTTAGTATCTTCACTGAGTATGCATTTTCAGATCTTTTCTGAAAATGGAGACCTCCTTAGATTTGGTTCGGGGATGAAAAACATAACTACTTGTAATTTAATCTGAAATTTAATTGTCGTTTGATTTTTTTCCGGCCCTTTGTCAAGACAATTCTCCACTGAGTAAAAGCTCTGGTTTCAAATATCAAAACAATCTAATTTTAGCGCAGACCAATGCACTGGAAGGAAATAACGGTGTTTCTCTTAATCCTAACTGTCTATGCATATACCGTCAATTTGTAACTGGTGTTTATAGGCTGACCAGGGGAAAACTGTCTCTCTACAAGCTGACGCAAAGCTGAAGGCAAGCATTCTTGAGAAGTAAGTAATTAGAACACTTCTTGTGTTAATTCAGGGGACGTATAAATAAAACTGCAACTTCACACTTAGGACTGAGAAATTAAATCTATTCCTTTTTGCAGCTTTCATCAAAATGTATAAAAATCTTCTCGTTTTCTTATTCGATACACCAAGGCAAGGACCAAATAAATGCTCTAATCGCATTTAACAGAATTGTATTTAATATCATTGTGTTTTTAAAGTGTCTTCTTTCTTCTACTCATATAAAAAAAAAAAATAGTTATCTAAAGTGCGATTGGTTTGATTTGTTCCCAGTCTGATTTGTTCAAGCGTCTTAAGAAAAAGCAACATGACATCTTTTTACAGCCTATGAATACATTTTTATAGGCCTCGACTGATGGATAACCAAAAGATCAATTGACTGCCAGCCGTTTCATATCTAGTGAAACATTTCTTTTAATGTCTTCTGTCCAGATACATGTTGGTGGACAATGAAGAAGATAAGAAAATTCACAGGCCTGTTACACCTAAAGAGGTAAATGGTTGTTGCTGCCTGCTGTTGTTTAATGATTTGTTTATGTAGACTGAATCCTTCTTTTATGTCTTGTAGGCATAGCATTAGCTTGATTTTGATCAAACTATTTAATATTTGTGTGTTTTAATGAGTGAGGCTGCTGAATATATTAGAGGAGTTCCCAGAGGTGTCCTGCTTATTTTACAGGCTCCCAAGAAGCTGGTGCGTTACCATGGCAATCAGGTAGTGACCACCAAAGGTGAGCGATACCACCAGGTGAAGAATGAGGAGACTGAAGATATGAAGAAGACCTACATCAGTCTCAAACCAGCTCGCAAGTACCGATTCCACTGATGGGGGACACCTTGGTTTTCACATTCGTGTATTTTATCGTGTGTGTGGCTTTTTTTTTTTTTTTTTTTTGGGGGGGGGGGGGGGGGGGGGTTGCGTTTATT